>VWZZ01007720.1:315340-347839 GCA_013399095.1 Psophia crepitans | reverse complement strand
AAATTATGGGGGTTTTTTTTCTTTTTATTTTTTACGGCCGGAGGGGTCCCCGCCCACGCGGAGGGGTCTCACCCCGACAGAGTTCACTGCTTCCCCCCCCCGCAGGGGCATCGCCCCGCTCCCTTTCCCCCGGCCGCCCCCACTTCGCCGGGTCCCCACATACCATCGGGAAGCGGAGTCCTCTCCCCGAGAGGCCGCGCCCGGAGCGCTCCGGGCGGGTGGCAGCGCGGGCGCCAGCAGGAGGAGCAGCAGCTGCCGGGAAAGAGCGAGTACCTCCCGGCCGGAGCGCAGGGGTTACTGCGCTTCCATTTGTGAGGCAGGGTGGATGTTATGCAATCTTTAATGTATCAATCGGCTACCTGAACGCTGGAGTACAGTGGAGGCGAATCTCTACCATCCACATCAAGTTTTAGTGCCCGACTGTCAAGGTAGAGCTCCTCGCTGGTAACCCATGCCAAACGCATTGGCATGTTACTGTGGGTCATCTTTAGTTATGGAACAAAGAAGAAAAAAAAAAAATCACCCCATGATTAGTTACATCCTTTATAAGAGGGAGATCAGGTACCTTTGAACTAACAGAAGCAAACAAAACAACAAAAAAACCCCAAACAAACAAACAAACCGGAAACAGAAGCTAACAGACTAAAAATCAGAAACATTTATATGGAGTCGAGCACAGAAACAACAGTTTGAAGTCTCACTTAAATTTGCATTATTGTGAGATAATAGGCTTAGGTATCTGACTTATTACTCTTACATTAATTTACCACCCATTCGACCACTTTTAAAGGGAAGCTACTTAATTTTCAATGTGAAATCATTATGAAAATTAAGTATCTACTCTTCATTGCATTACAGGATACCCGCTGCTGGCCTTGTGGGAAAATGTGTTACAGATTAAAGTATTAAACTCTCTTTAAATCATCCAGGACTAGGTAAGACAGACAGAGGTCAGATGTCCTGAAGTACACTAGCATTAACACAAGTTGATTACACTTGTGTCTGCCTGTGGAATAAACTTGTAGTGAGAAACAGAAGTAGGTAAATCCCACACTTGAACAACTGAATTAGTTAACATAGGAAATAATAAAATGGGATAGGTTGGACTGCCTTAGCTTATCGATATTTTGTAAGGGAGCTCTTATTGCACTCCTAATTAGGTCATGGCACTGCAAGAAGAAACATGATTATCTTTTACACACAAAATGTGGAATATAAAACCAAATCAACCAGACTTCCATTGATCCAACCCTTTATAACTGTCAGTTATTATAAAGCTAGCTTGGCTGGCATGTGAATAACATTTCTGAACCACTATTATTCTATTTCTCCTCCTATTTTTTCTCCTAAGGTTTTGGGGGGTTTTGTTTGTTTCGTGGGGTTTTTTTGGTGGTTTTGTTTTGTTTTGGTTTTTTTTGCAAAGTACAGACAGAAAAAAATTGCACTACTTCATGACAATTTTTGGGGTGCAAAACTGATGTTGAGTCAACATTGCCTCCTACTAGCACAGCTGCATTAGAAACTCTCCTGAGATAGAGGTAAACATAAAAATTACTTGTTCCAAACTAAGCAGAAATTGAAATCTCATGAATGTGAACAGAGACCTTGCTCATCCATTCTCCTTCGCTATTATGAAAGTACATGAAAGAAATCATCAACAATTACATACAAGTTTTATATAACCCAATTAATGAAGCAGTTGGGAAGTCTATCAAATTATGCAAGGTCTGTCATTCTATAGCCAACTGCTTGGCTTTGCAAACTGGTGAGACAAAGAACCTTGAGAATACCGTATGGAAGGCTCTCAAAAAAAAAAATAAAATCTGAAAATCTCTAAATCTTGTGAGGACTTACATTTTAAATTTCAGTGTAAATAATGATAAGTGTAATACATTAAAGTATCTTGGCATTTTTGCATTTTTTAATGTATCTGATCATGCTCATCTTTCTTCTTTGAACACTCACTGGGACATCCAATTTACAAAGCTCATGTTTAATTAAAATTACTTTGATGTATTTGTAGCACATACAGAGCTAAATCAGAAGAAAAATTAGAAAATGTATCAGCTATTACAGATAGTAGTTAGAAAAGAAATTTTGCTTATTCTTCTGCTCAATGGATATTGTTTATGAGCTCCATTTTGTGTTTTGTTTGCTCTATTATTCCACACAAAAAAAAAGTTATGTGAATGAATTTTTTTTTCATTACTTTGCAACCCATACATAACATCATCACTGTTTGTAGGTAAAACGTTTTTATCCATGGAGTACTGCATTAGGATAGTGCTTTACCTGACGTAATGCAGATCAATCTACACTACTTTAATGGAGAATTTATTCTGTGTTTAACAATTACTTGTTAGTCCAGAGAGGCTGTTGGTCCCTAGCAGTATGTTTCAGGTTTCTATAACCTTACTTTGGGTAGTTTATGGTAGTATCTTACTTGATCCCATATAGTAGGCCACACGATTTTCACAGTTTGATATCCTTAAGTCTCGTGTTTGGCAGCCACTTATGCTTGGTTTTCATTTTTCTACCTTAATTACTATATTTGAATCATAGAATATCCTGAGTTGGAAGGGACCCATAAGGATCATCAAGTCCGACTCCTGGCTCCACATAGGACCAGCCCAATCAGAGCAGATGACTGAGAGCATCATCCAGACACTTCTTGAACTCAGCCAAGCTTGGTGCTGTGACCACCTCCCTGGGGAGCCTGTTCCAATGCCCCACCCCCCTCTCGGTGAAGAGCCTTTTCCTGATATCTAACCTAAACCTCCCCTGACGCAGCTTCATGCCATTCCTGCGGGTTCTGTTGCTGGTCACTAAAGGGAGGAGATCAGTGTCTGTCCCTTCGCTCCTCCTCGTGAGGAAGCTGTAGGCTGCAGTGAGGTCTCCCCTCAGACTTCTCTTCTCTAGACTGAACAAAACAACGGACTTCAGACTCTCCTCATACGTCTTTGCCTCTAGATCCTTTATCGCCTTTGTTGCCCTCCTTTGGACACTCTCCAACAGCTTTATGTCTGTCTTGTACTGTGGCTCCCAAAACTGCACACAGTACTCATGGGGAGGCCTCACCAGTGCAGTGTAGAGTGGGACAATCACCTTCCTAGACCTGCTGGCAATGCCGTGCTTGATGCACCCCAGGATACGGTTGGCCTTCCTGGCAGCCTGGGCACACTGTTGGCTCATATTCACCTTGATGTCAGCCAAGACCCCTAGATCCCTTTCATTGTGGCTGCTCTCCAGCACGTCATTCCCCCCGTCTGTATGTACAGCCAGGGTTGTCCCCACCCAGGTGCAGAATCCAGCACTTGGTCTTGTTAAACTTCATGTGGTTGGTGATGGCCCAGTTTTCGAACTTGTCCAGGTCTCTCTGCAAGGCCTCACAACCCTCAACAGAGTCCACAGCTCCTCTCAATTTAGTATCATCTGCAAAATTGCTCATGATTCCTGCTAGTCCCTTCTAGTTTTTGAAGAATTTGTCATTCTTATATTGAACAGAAGAAAAGCTGTACAGTAATCACTAATGTTTTCTGGTAAAGGTGAGAAACACAGAGGAACTTCAAAGCTGGTTTATGCTTGTTAAGTCCATAGGTATTAATAATAAAGAATGTTTATTCTGTAATTATGAGGTACTGTTTAATGTAAGATCCAGTACAGCAGGAAACTTTATGTGAGACAAGAATATCAACATCTCAATATATTAAGGGGAAATCAATGCAGATAACACATGATAAAAGTTGTTTAGCAACCCATTCAGTATTTGTCCAAAACATTTGCTTTCATACTTTACAGCCTGTCCATAAGTCACTGAATTTAGAACAATAGTCACTTTCTTTGAATAATTCTACCACAAATAATTCTGGAGAAAGGGTTACTTACCTTGTAAACAGCATGGCATGCAAAATTAATGCAAAATTAGAGAGTAAGCATAGTATTTCAGAGGTGGCTATTTCTCTTCCCTTGGCTTTTCTACTGCCAGCAATTCTAAAGCTATTTAAAATAATTATTTAAAAAAAATAAATTGTGTGTATGTGTGCTTGGGCTTTTGTATTAGTAATCAATAAGGAAAAAATAGGAAATTTCAGAGACTTGTACTGTTACTCACTCTTGAGATTACTCCAGTGACTTCCATATGGTTTGGTACCACTCACCACCTGTAAGTGCTATAACAACAACAATTTATTTTTCTGTGGTATACCCTCCAACATTCAAAATTAGAAAAGCATTTCCATGAACAGCATTATCAAGTTACCAAAGAATTCAGGATATTAAAACCTGATCCTACCATGTATCAATTAATTTGTTGTCTCAGCTAACCTGGGAGGTACAATGTAGTAAACAAAACTAAAAAAGAAAAAAAAAAAAATCCCCTTTTAATCGAGAATACACATCTCTTTAGACACACTTCTATTCATATCTTAATACCATAAACTGCTTTAGGCAATCTGATAGATTCAAGTAATAAAGAAATCTTGTTTCAAAATATACAGTCCAAAGTACTGCCCTTCGTAGAGTTTAATTTCCACTTCTTTCTAACAGATTTCTTTTTTTTTTTAATTGAAAGACAACAGCTGCCCCTTCAGTGCAGCTGCTACTAGTGAAGATCATTGATTAGCTTGAAGTCAATGACAGCAAAAGAACTCTCAGGCTGTGCTGACATGAGATGGCATGAATAATCCTCCAAATCTCTCCCTCTCACACACACCCAGCATGAGGTTTGGACGCATACATCTTTCCCTCATCTTCCGCTGGTATATGTCTGTTCAATGGATGTCTGTTCAATGTTTTAATGAAAGATAATAATGTATCCACTATGAACTCTGTGCTGATCAAAAAGCACAATAAAGTGTGCTGAGACCTAAACCGCTGCTTTTATAGCAGCAGGACATCACAAGCACCAGAATGGCAGACACTGGCAAATGGTATAGAAGAAAATTAGCTTACTTGTGGCTTGGAGAAAGGTTGTGCCAACCATCTGGCATAGGAGATCTCCCAAATGACAGAAGGATCATAAAGGCACATTAAGGTTTACCCCGTATCTTCTCAAAGCCAGTTCTCACAAAGGAACTCAATTCCTTAGATAAAAGTAGTATGCACTAGTGTTCACACACAAGTAACCTAGCTTTGAAAGGCATCAAAATTATTGGAATGTATAGCACAGACCAACAGATGTAAACTCAGAGTGGGAAAAACAAAAGCACCACAAAATACAAAAACGGTACTCAGGTTAGATCTGTAGATTTCTCTAGTATTTCTAATCGAATATATGCTGTAGGTTTACTTCAGTGTGTAGCAACTTTGCAATGATAATGATTCTGACAAAATGATGTTGCCCCCTTTCTCGTCTTGTGACTAAAGAATCAACTGATTAAACAAAATAACCACATTAAAAATTGCTATCGAAAAATAATTGAGACATGAGGATAAATACTTAATTTCTTATCATCCAGCCTTTTTTTCCACTTCATTTGAGACCAAATAATTTCATTATTAATTATCATTGAAATCTGAAAACATAATACCACTCGATACAAGATAACAGATTCTATTAAAAAAAAACAAAAACCAAAAAACAAAAACAACCAACGAAACCAAACCACACACAAAGAGAAAACTGAAGATACTTAATTTCAGTACTTAGTCGTGATGTTTATAAGAGATCTCTTAGGGCATCTATTGGGGAAGCTTAGTATTGCACTCTAAAGAAAGGAGCCTGTAGAAAGGGTAAGGAAAAAGGAACAAGTTCCTTTGTTGTTGTGGGTTTTTTTATTTAGTTGGGTTTTTTTGTTTGTTTGTTTGTTTGGGTTTTTTGTTTTAAACAGATTTAAACAAGAACACTAATTCTAACTTTTCTTTTCTGGGCAGTCCTTATTCAATTGACTAGAGCATTTGAAGTAAACAACCAAATAAGAAAGTATTTTAGCACTGATCCTGAAGAATTCGTAGCTGAAAGTATTCACTGATAGAAGTGAAAGAAATAATAGTCTCCATTTCATAACCTGGCAGCTCGTTCAATCTTGGGTATTTAAATTTGTAATATGATGAACATATCATGCTGTGTTTATCTAGAAAACTGAAAATTTATTTTGCATGAAAAAGTTTACTAAAAACATACTGAGAAATTTAATTTATAACAATTAGGTATTAACAAAAATGTGTTGTCTCCAAGTTGGTTTTCCAACTTACTTAGGTAATTTTTATGTTTAATTTTTACCTGTGGAAGCTCAATGGTAGTAATCCTAATAACTTCGCACATTTGCAATGCTTTATTTCTGTCCACCAACATGAAATATTCTCTATTTTGTACACTACTTCCTCAAAGTTGTATGCAGGGGCAATTTCTGGAGGCAGATGCTGTGCAGCTAAGAGTTTTAACTAGGTTGTCACAGAATTGAAAAGACTTGTTTAACTTATTTCACAGAAAGGACAGCTTTTGAAATTTTATCAGTAAAGTAGGAAGCACCCTATATCAGCCTCATTAGGCTGGATTTATATTTTAAGCAGAAGTTCTGTCAGGGCCTTCGTCTCCACTTACATATTTTTGTGCTTTCTAAGAGATAGTGACCTGTAAGAGCCACCTGCAATCTCTAGGTAGATCTGTCTGATTAAAAAAAAACCACCAAACAACAAACAAACAAAAAACCAAAAAAACCTACAAAAACTCTCAACAAAACACCAGCAACAATCCTGCACCACCACCTCACCTAACTTGAGGTTGAGGCACATTGACAAATTACTAATATCCACTATCACTGCAGTTTACACAACCTTTCCTCCACCAATAAAGGTCCCCTTGAGCAGCAATGGATAAGTTCAACAAGATACAAAAACATTCTTTTGTACAGTCGCAGTGAACTGCAACATAAAATACCATCCTTTTGTTTATGTTATGCATTATTATAGCAGTGAATCATCACAAAAGTTTTAAAAAGCCATGCAGACAGCTGTGGCAGTGTTCAAAGATCAGGTCTGCTTGAATGCCCCATACAGTCCATAAGCATCCATGAATTGTCTGATCATTACAGTCAGAGAGAATCATTTCTCCTACAATTTGAGACTTCCTGCGTCTGTCCTAATTCTGTGTCATGGAGATGAAGCATGATTTCTTGTTTCAAGTGGGTTTTGCTAGGGGAAAAAACCAATCTAAATAGTGATTACATGTCTGGAACACAAGTCTAAATTAATATACATTGATGTGCAGCCTATTTAACTCCTTGTCATATATCTCATCATATATCTGATTCTACCCCAAGTTGTACTAAGAATACAAAGGTACCTGTTCTTCAAAGAACACACTTGCTGACTTTGAAGCAAGCAGGTCTGTGAACTCCAGTATCCATATGGGGTAAGAAACATTTCCTACAGCTCTAGAGAACAAGAGGAGAATATAATAAGATTCAGAGGCACATATGTCTCCTTGAGAGCAATCACGCCTGTCCCAGAAGAGCACAAGGAATATTAAATGGGGCAAATATTCTGGCTTATTGTTTTTGTGACTTTGATATTGCAGAATTTTCCACTTCTTTAGGAGACAAATTTCATCAAAGGTTCATACTGATATTACAGCTACTAGATATGGTAAAGAATGTGATGCGGTTTTCAGGTGGAAGACACTGTCATTGTCTTATGCATCAGTTAGTCCACAGTTCTACTTAGCCAGAAGCCTTCTTTGTCTTTCCAGACAACGTTATAGCAATCTGAGTGAATCATATAATAAAAAACAGAACAAAACCCCAAATCTAAATTGTTCACGGAATACGGACCTTGCTTCCCAATCTCTCCTTTTCCCCTTGCAACTAATTTTTATCCGTTTTGACACTGGTCCTGTACAGAGGAATGAGACAAAGTAAAAGGTCTACTGTGCCAGCTTCACGCTAGCAAATCCTAATGCAAAAAAGGATGCATTCACACTTCTTACTTAAAATGTAGTTCTGGGACCAAACTAAAGCTGTAGTCTTATTTTCTGCATCCAGCTTATTTAATTTTCCTTCCTTTTTTCATAGGTCACTCTATAAACTCTGACATTCACAAGAAACCACCATACTCCTGCCAGTAACATGGTGTGAAGTGTTGAGAGGCACACATTTCTTACAGAATATGAGGGATGCAAAAGGATTACTTGAAACTCTTGCACCTGTCAATGAACCCATTTCCAGATGCAGCTAATTCTCCTCTAAAACTCAGCTAATTTAGAATTACAGACTTTTAATTGCACATAAACTACTATCCAATTAAATGTAAAAATCTGTTTTCACCAGTACAGTAATATTTGAAAAGCTGAGATTTGTCAAAAACATGAAATTTTCTCCAAGAGCTTTATTCAAAAAGAAAAACAAAAAAAAAGCACTTTACAGCTTGTTAAATGTTCAGTTAAAAGATTTCTTCCCCCCTCCCCCCCAAGTATATCCTACTCCTCCTGTAGCTTTTATTGGAATCAGAAAGAGGCCATGTAGGTTACTGTTCTTCACTCTTTCTGAATTTACAGAAATTTGTTGAAAAAGGATTACTCAGTCACACATGAATGTAATGAAATTTCGAAAAATGCCAGATTTTTTCCCCCAAAATTACAAATCTGTAGTTGTAATTAACTGTAAATGAAATGTATGTGTTCATCCTTAGCACATGTCTGATTATCTTAAAAGTATTCACAAATGCAGGAGACATTACGCTTGTATACTTCCACAAGGAAAGAAAACACTGATGCCCTCTTTTTCGCTTAAATGGGAAAAAGAATACCAAGAGGCTAAGCTGTTTAAGCAGTCACAAAACAAACCTTGGGTACTGCTGGGAACAGAAGTTTCACAATTCTTATTCATAATTAATCACGTTATAATCCTGCCTTATCAATCAACATGTAAATTTAAAAGCAGTGATTACAAGTCATCAGTAGTGATGATATAATATTTTAGTACAACAGAGACACACAACTGAACTTCAAAGAGAGTTCAAAAAAAAAATCACAGCATGCACTTTTAACATAAATGGTACCACTTTGCTGATATAATCTCAGTAATATTGATTCAGTAAAACTATTTATATTCATTGTAAAATATACCTGCTGCGCTCACTTTCTCAATGTGTGCTACAGGATAAACACGCGCTGTTTGCTTTCACTAAAAAAGTTCAAAGACACATACAGTACAGTTATTCTGTCAACATTTTGGAACAGGATCAAAATACATGCCACACTTCTACATTTGAATCTCTGCTAAATCATTTACTTGCTTTCAGTCAGGGAATCAACATAATTCCGAAGTTTCAGGATTCATAGATTTCCACAGTTCATAGCACTCAGTATAAAAATATATTAGGCACTAGTTGCAAGTATAGATGTCTAAGATATCAAGTGACATGCATGCAAAATTACATTAGAAAATTTTATTAAAAGACTATTAAGTTACTAAGTAAATCACAGGGTTTGAAATGCAGGTGCAATATGCATACTCAATTTGCACTTTTCCGGGAGCATATGTATTCTACCACAGTCTCTGTTCACACAGACCGGGACTGCTTTTTCTCCAGCACCTCTGTAGTTAATGAATAGATATGGATTAGACATTGTCAACTTTCTAAAACTGTTTTCTTCAGGCAGATGTAATTGTTAATTACCTATGAGGTGTTTGTTCTTAGTGACTTACTAAGCACCAAAGAGACAGAAAACAAGTTGTAAGACAGCAACCACACGGATAAATCCAGAAACCCTCTGCTTACTCCATCTGCAATCATGCTATCCCATTCACAACATGAATTCAGTCTTTTTCAATTTAGCACATCTCCTACAGGAAGTATTTAACTCGCAATGTAATGGTGTCTTCCAGAATCTTGAGGGGTGATTGAGAAAAATCAGAAGTTGCCATTTAGACAGAGCAGTGTGGTTTAGATAAATTGACTTACAGCCAATATTGAATTGACAGTATTAAAAACGTGGGGAGAAGACAAGTGGTTGAAGGGCGGAAACATAGGACACAGTTATATTTTCAGGAAAGTGTATTTCTTGAGAGAAACACCAGAGGAACAGCCAAGGAGGTCAAATGACAAGAGAAGACCACTGAGAGCTGGCTACAGGAAGTAGAGATAACATGGAGTGACAAAGAGACAAAAGATAGAGTTGAGGAATAGAAAAAAGCAGGAGAGAGGCAAAGGGAGACAGGCAAAGAACACAAAGTCCTGGAACAAGTGGAAGGGCTAGAGAGGGAGAATGGATAAGTAAACTCAGCACATATGGTGGAAGAAAGGAAAATAAATATGGAAAGGCCATCTCATGTTTCATCTGCTTTTTTTCTGGAAAGTACTTAACAAAATTTTGTTCAAAAGGATAGCAGCAGAGGAGAAAGTTTGAGAAATGATTCATTAATGGTTCCATCCAATGGAATGGGGAACTACACAGAAACTATCACTCTGAATTGCATGACTAAGGAAACTCAGTTCAGCATCTGTTTGAAAATAAAAGCATGCAAGTCATGTTACAATATCTACATCTCCTATTACAGAACAGAATAAACCCAATGTAAGTTGTTGATCTTCATAATTATCCATTAAAAATTGCCTACAGATGAAGATTTACTCATCTAATAAATTCTCACATACATTTGAATAATGAATATGTTGGAATCAGTGATTTGGCAAATACAGGAATGGCAAAATTAATGAGTAATTCATGTGATATATTTACTCAGCTCTATTAGATAGTGCTCCAAAAACTAAAATGGGGAAAAAAATAATAAACAGGACAATATTCATTCACATACATTCCATTACTATGCACTACTTACAGGCTTTACTGGACATAATGGAGCTTACAGTGGAATCAGCAACAGTATGACTGGATAGAGGATAATTACCCAAAGCCCTTCAAAATAAAATCATGTTATACTCTAACCCGTGTTAGATGCCAATGCGTATTAAGATAATTGCTTAGACCAGCCATAAAAGCATAGCAAAATTTAATTCTCTTGTTTAAATTTGCTGTTCATGCAGGACCATGTAGTTTAAGTCTCTGTGGATGTAAGACAAACTTAGTAAGTGTGAAGTTCCTATCTACCCCAGCTGTGGCTGCTAACCTCACCCATGCAACACGGAGACCCCTCAGTAGCTAGTTTAACACTAGGTTAAGCACAAGTGTCAGTCTAGTTGTGGTAGCAAAGCAGACTAAGATACCTATCTGACTAAGTACCTATCAGTACTGCAGCTTTATTCAGTGTAAATGTTCTTTGAAATACATTTCAAAATAAAACACAGTATTAAACTGAGATTATTTTTAATACTTTTTTTTTTGCTTTTGTTGAGGTTATGCTCTCACTCTTTTCTAAATTTGATGGTTCACTTACAGTCAGTGGAGTAGCCTCACTACAAACGAAAATATGCAAAAGGAAAGCCAAGTTCATTGTGCTGTGAACATACTGAAGCATTCCAACAGTAACTTAAGAAAAAGCAGAGTTAAACAAAAAGTTCAGGAAAATGAAACTGATATATCTATTTTCAAACATCAAACCCAGTATTATAGCAAGCACTTTGATTTGCTGCCTGTGGATCCATTTAACTAAGTATGCAGCTGGTCCAGCGGATCTCTTTGACTATGTATGAAACGGTGTGTGACTACATAAGAAACAGTGTGATGGCTGCAAAATTAAATCCAAGCTGGAAAAGGAGGAAAAAGCACAGTGTCATATAAACAAAGTAACAAAATAATTTACACTATTTAGACATTTTGATGGATGGATCTTATTTTTTATCCAGTTCTGTGAAGTATTTGCCAAATTCACTTTCATCAAAAGACTGACCACCTTAGGATGTAGAAGTGCCGCTTCAAACCTGTAACTAATGACTATTCAGTAAATCTCACCTGCATGTATGGCCAACCTCTTTAAAATTCTATCCTAGCTTTCAAGTCTTGCTTTCAAATCCCTCATTCATTACCCATCTGAAACAATTAATTGATTGTAATTAAACCTAAAATAAGGTCAGCACACAATTTGTCCTTATTCATTATACATATATATACCCAACAGTTCTTAACATATGAATAACGAGTCTGCAGAGAACATACTATGTACAGGTCAATCCATACAGCCTGTTTTGGATAGACACGTTTTTGTGTAGTATTAGGAAAACTATCATAAGGCATTCTTCAGTTTATACGGACTATTTCCCTGTATTGTCTTTGAAGGAATTAAGTAAAATTCCTACTGATCCAAGCAGTAATTGATTTTTCCAGCTGATTCCATCTTGCAGCTTTTGGAACAGTTGTCTGTTTTGGAACTCAAGTATGAACAATCTATAGATATATATGCATCAACCAAACATTTATCCTTTTACAACTAATCATTATTTTATATTCCTGATACACTCTGATATAGTTTTCCAAATCCGCCGGAAAGAAAAGTTATAGTGATTTTTAAGTGTAGGACAGTGGTTTTTATTTAGCATATGACTGAAACTGCTCTTACATTGTTCCCTTTAATGGACTCTAAAGCAAGGAGACAAGTATTTTGGTATACAAACATCCAACTCTTCACATTTTGATTCATATTGTAGCATTATTAGTTTCCAGACTCCCTTAGAGTCTAACTGAAGATTTAGATACCTAATTTTAAGCACCAAGACTTGAAGAATAATCATCCCTGTTCTACTTGAGCTCTTCCAGCAGTGTTTGTTTTGATTAGATAAATGTAAAATAATTAGAAAACTCTCAATATGAATGTTTTGTTGTATTTTGGCACACCTTATCATACTCTATTTTGTCTTGCTCCATATAGTTCAAAATTTCACGCTGGCATTAGCAGCTGTGCTTTTTGTTTTAAAACTGAGTTTTCCATTATCTTTTGTGCCTTTTCCATCAAACATGAAACAGGGGAGAAACTATTTGCTGTGCTGTAATATATCTGTCATATGCAGTGCTCTGCAGAGTAAATGTAGAAGTGTAATCTGTGTTATTGAAAAAATTAACGTGTGGAGCAATCTGTAGAACATTAAACATTCACTCTGTGTTGTTTTCCCTCTTCCCTTGCAAGTTTACATGACTCAGAATGTGAACAGCGTGCATAAAAGCATCTTATGTGGAGCTGTAGGACTCCACTGAGCAATTCAGATCAGAATTTTTAGAAGAGAAAGTACTCTCCTGAGATATGTGGGCATTTCAGATTTCATCTTTCTTCCCAATGAAGATGAAAACCTGAAGTTGTTTCCTTTTTAGAACTTGACATGTCCTCAAAATGAATCATCTAATCACATATTCTTTCCTTACAGAAGATGATTAATTCTTCTGATTTTGTGGGTTACAGCTAACTGTAGAATTAAGGAAGTTTTCAATCCTTTTATCTCCCAGCTATGTTAAAACAAAGAGTGCTATAAAAAAACACTATTGACTTTTATGGTCTCTTGGTAATAATCATTAAATAATTAAATTTTAAATAAACTCATATGTATTGAAAACAACACATTTTCAGAATACTGAAAAGCAATTGTTGATATAGTTATCATAGTTATATAGTCTTTATTCTATTTCATAGACATGTGATAACTTTTTTTTCGAATTCAATATAAATCTTAAAATTATACCTGGAATGCTTTCACCTCTTTAATTTCCAAGTTCTTGAGTCTTTTTATAAGGTCCTCCTTTCAGTGTTCTTTTCAGTTTTGTCAAGTAATGAGTCTCTTGCATTACCCCAGGTGTTTTAAAGCTGCTATCCTGGCATCATCCCCCTCATACAGCTACACTAGCTGTTATACCTTTATGTGAATGCTCCTTGAAACATCTATTCCAAAAGGATGTTGAACATTTTTAGTGGAACATCAGCATGTGGATTATTAGAGGTAGAATTCCTGATTTCTTGAAAACAGTTAGAGGATTTTCATTATGTTCAGTAAACCAGGCTGAAGAAACCATCTCCTAATGGATGCTTACTTATCCAACAGGAATTCAGCTCAAGTAAATGTTAACATGTAAACCAAGAATCTGACTAGCACAAATTAAGTTCTTACTGCATTCTTTAAATTGTTCTTGGTTCATTTATTTTGTGTGGAGTTTTAGTCAAATTATACCCACCAAAAAGGTAATATAAAAATTGTGAACATGACAAAGACTTACTCCAGTCAGTGTCAAAAAAATTGAGTACTACCTTACATTTCTCTTAAACTAACCCACGGTGACCGTGATTTTGGCTATAATGCCCATGATGGAATTGTCGCTTTCAGCAGTGATGCTTTAGCATGTTTCTCTGTTTCATCAACTGCATTGCTTATAAAGAGATATCCAGAAAATTTTAAGGAGGTTTGAATCTGAATTGGGAACAGAGTACATGCAAAACTCTTGAACATTATTTTACAGACACGCGCGATAATGACTGTACACCCTATCCCATTCACATTCTCCAAGAACAGCTGATGTTTATGAAGTGTCAGTGGCTTAACAAAGATGATTAAGCAAGTCTAGCAATTAAAAAAAAACAAAAAAAACCAAACCCAAAAGTATAAATATGAATGTTATTGTGTGAAACATTTTTTAGAATTAAAAAATCCATTCTATGCTTTTCAAGTTCCTGTATCCTGCCACAGAAACTGGAATAATTACGTTATCACTAAATCGTAGTTTTAACTCTTCAAAGTTGTGCACTATTGTGTTGTTCGATACTCTTTTGTTTTCTAGTTAAGCTAGCTGAGGTATTGTTGCAATGATCTAAGTTCTGTTTGTTACTTTGTTAATGTATTACCCAGAGACCTTATTAACGGAAAACAGTCTCTTTCCCTCCTCACATTAGTCCCTGCGGTAGGAACGCTAAAAAACAAAAAAAACTAGCAAGAAGGCAGAAGACTGTCTCAAAGAATCAGAGCACTAAGGAGGTCACTACAACTAGTTCAATAAGTAGCCTCACTAATGTAATACTTCCAAACACAATAATACAATTTACTCATTTCTCCATCTTGCTCATGTGAGAAAACAGTTCCTTTCCAGCCCCAAACTCTCCCATGATATCATAACTCCATGGTGGAAACCCAGCTTCCAGCTACAGGCAGCCCGAGTCTTTATCAGTTCTTCTCTATGAAACATGAACTTTCTCTGGTGTCAAGTTGATTTAAGAGTGATACTTTTTGCATACTTCTGGTTTCTAGTGCAGCTACCTGGGGAACTAATTTGAGAAAGAAATGGAACATTTTAATTTTGTATGAGAACACTTTCAATCTGTAGATTACATAACTTCCTCTAAATTTGCTAATGTTCAAATGACCTTAAACAAATTAATTTTTACACACAAACTTCCATCAGATAAGATGAAGAGTGTTATACAAGACCAGGTTTGCAGTCTCTCAGCTTCACTAATGCCGTTCATTTTCCTCATCCTGCTCAGATTACTTGAAGTCTCATACTCGGGAAATCATTAAATCAACAAAAATGTGGAAAAAGACTTTTTCCAAATCTATACCTGGAAGAATCTGGAATTGCACTTTGAAACTTGTAGGCTTTGTTTGGTTGGTTTTTACTATTTTGCTTACATAAATGCTTAATCATATTTTAATCTGATAAACAATTAGATAAACAATTATCATACCATGGACATGTAAATTATACAGTTGCAGGCATTGTAGAGAGATCATTTATTTTTACTAGGTTTATTTTTTTTATCTTTCATCTGGATCAATCATTCCTTGTTTTATGAGAATGTTTACCAGTAACTGTTTTAAGTGCCTCTGTCAACCTCTCTTCTCTTTAGGCTCTTTTCAGCAAAACAGTTATGTGTCTCCTATTTTTATCCCATATTTTTCAACTCCCTTCAATCTTATTAAATCCCGCAAGAGAGTATAATGGCCAGATGATTCAGTAGTTCCCATCTGTACAGGAAAAGCTCTGGTAACATCAGTGAGGATTTTTCTCTAAAATCCTCTCATCTGTGCAAGATTATTGTGCAATCTATCTGGGAGTCTTTACGAAATCACAGTTCTTTCAAATTCAGATGAAAAAACCACCATATATTCAAGAGGGCAGGATTTCACCCATTCTGAGCTTTGCCTTTGCCCTTCTTGTGGCAGCATTCTAATTCAAAAGGTATAATTTGGAGAGTTTTGTAAATGGAAAATTATAATTTTTCCCTTAATCCTGCATCTGTAAGGAAGTAGGGTAAACTGAAATTCTATGTATTTATACAAAAAGGGTTCATCCTGACAGCTGTCTAACTTTTTTTTTATTTTTCTGAAACGTGCACCTGATGCATGTTGAATGCTATATATACTGAGATTGCTCCTTCATTTCCCTTTATTTTGCTGAATGCTGTTGACCACAAAATAACACCGCTGCTACAGAATGTGCATACTTTTCTATGAATTGCTATTCATCAGATTAAAATTTACCACTTCAGAGCATCATGTTTTCTTTTTCCATCATGACTTTTAGATCTCCAAGGACCTATTTTCGTTTTTCTTTTATTTGCTTCTTTTGGTATTATTTGTGCTCACAAACGATCTCTGCTATAAGAACGATAATTAGGCTAGTGTTTTTTAGCCTTCGGGCAGTTTTGAATAAATATGAGAACTGTGCTATGTTTGGATACCTGAAACTAAGTACTGTTTCTTCCATTTGGAGTTTTACACTACCTAGGGTCTCGAAAAGGAAAAAGTAAACATTGGTTTACTGCTATCAGTCCCCTGCAACACAGTAAAAGCAGGGGAATGCTGTAAGCTTGAAATACAGGACAGTTTAACTGAGGTTTTACCTTGATGACATACACATATGATCTGCAATATTCTCTGTGGGACTGGAGGATGCTGCTTTGGGAAATGAGGCCCAGCAGAAGAGCTGCCTCACCTGGCTGTGCTTCCTCCTGCTCGCCTCCAACCACTCACAATCTGTACCTCTCTCCCACAGACTCCTATAGACAGGTAGGGATGTACTGTTTTCAAATTTTTCACAATTTAAGATTTTATTTCTCCTTTAACTTTTTTTTTTTTCTGAGCTGTGAACTGTTGTTGAAGCAGGGACACTTAAAAAATACAATATAAAAAAAGAAAAAAATCTTACCAGGAGAAAATTAGAAAACAGAAAGCCACATTTAAACTGGGGAGATAAAATGGTAAATTTATTTCCTACCTGAAGTAAAAGACGAATATGTAGGTGATTATACATCACAAAGAGAGAAAATACCAGTATGTCTTCTACAATGTAAAAGCACTCAAAAAGAAACTCAGCAGAAGAGTACAGTTTCAGTAATAAATACATATAAATGTTTATTACATACAATAATAAACTGAGTTTACTCAACAAACAAAACTCAAGGGGCACAGTTATACAGAGAGCTACTTAAGTGACGCATTGAAACTGATGGAAGATTAAAATGCAACAGATATAAACTGGGGAGAAAAAAAATAGTTGGCTACCAATACCGCGTCCAGCCAGAAACATGTTCTGACTAGTCTTTAAAACTGGGCTATAAGCACTTTGCTTCCCACTTATGATTCCCACAAATTGGGAGCAGCTACACTAATCTCTTACAATATCAAACTATAAAAAAAATGTTTATTTAGTGTCATAAACTCGGCTTATCTCTCCCTGATTCATAGTGAATGCTTAAGGTATTTTTTGTACCAACAAGTCACCGATTAAAATGAGTCAAATCTAGTTAAATGAGTTAGTTTTACACATATATGCCTAGGTCATCACTGTCTATACTAATGTCACTTTCACATCCAATGCTGCAGTGTAAATGTGATGAGTGCATCTAATTACTAGCAATACCAGCTTTAATAGCACTCTTGGCATCACAGCTGAAAGTCGTCTCTGTGACAGAAACTTCCACACCCCTTGGTTCATTGTCTCACACACACACAAACACATCCACAACACAGTGACAAAGACCTCATTGTCACCCAGCTCTTCTTCCATGTTCAGTATTGTTTTACCATAACACAAGAGTACACTGTATTCCACTGAATATAGAATATCGCAAACTAACAGCCAATCATGTCTACTGGTTTCATAATAGATTTTACAACACTTAAATCTTTTTATCGATACTTGAGCTAAAAAAAACCCACTACCAACCACCAAATTACCACTGCCCCTCCATGATTGTGAAGCCAATTCAAAGCATTTTTAGGAACTTCAAAAGCTGATATTAAAGAATGCTAAGCATACTTTTGATTCATTACTGTTGCTGTTTTAAATATGACTGTAAAAAATATGTCTGGAATTGATTAAAAAGACATAACATTCTGGAATAACAAGTTCCTATGTAAAAGCAGCATCAGGATCAAAAAACTCTTGCACAAATACTGTGTATATGTATAGTGTGTATATACACATAGGTACATATATATAAGCACACACACTGTATACATGTATCTTCATACACAACTCTGTCAACATTAATACAAGGTACAAATGACAAAAATTAAAGCATAATTAGATGCAAGATTTTTCATGTCAGAATGTTCTAATAATTATTTTATTTTTTTATTTCTTTCTTGATAACGAATTTATTTTTGTTTTTCACATCATAATAATCTTCCCTTAAAAAAAAGAAAAGTAACTTTACCTTTGTATTTGGAGACAAATACTAGGATATATTGTATGCTGCCAGCTGGGTTGAACCACAACACCTTGTCATCACATTTTTTCTTCATAACTCCATAAACAATAATGAATTGTACCAGTACTGGCTTGATAGGAGAGTTGGCTAACACAGCAAATACACACTGACTAAACAAAAGACAAAACTCAAGATCTGAGAGCACGTGAATTTGGTATAATTTCCTTTGTCACTAGTGGGGTTTAGTTTTGGGTTTGTTTGGGTTTTTTTAACAAGACAATATTTTATAGTTTTCCATGCTCATCACAATGTTTGTCAAGAGACTTAGTTAATTTGAATCAACGCCTAAGACCTTAGTCTTGGTCCTATTCAAATTACCCGGTGATTTTTCTTTGACTTGAACAACAACACTGGACTAACTGTAAATAATGATAAACAAGTCAACTGAGAATAGAGTCTCTTTGTTCTATTGGAAACTAAAAAGAAATTCAAACCAAAAAGTTATGCATGCTTTTCTTATTTGTAAGAAAAAGTAAAGTTTTTGGCTCAGCACCTTTCCTCATTTGTACACTACCATCCTTTTAGCATATGGATGAGAGGGTCAGAGCAGTTGAGCATGAAGAGGAAGAACAAGAACAGAAGAGAGACAGAGAAAATGGAAACTTGAAGAGGTGTGCTAGTTTCTTGTTTCACACCAGCTCCCTTATGCCTTGGTTGTTCAACCCAATGTTTGTTTTTATGATATAATGTTTTTGTACTTGCTTTTATAATGTATATCTCAATCAAACAAACGTTTCTTCCAAGGAGAAGCCTGACGCAATTGATAAGGCAGTCTATTAAGGCCAATGCCTACATTGATTTCTATCATACAGGATAGCCCTCCAGTTTCATATCAGCATCCTTTCTCCTTTCAACACCTTCACATATGATATCATCCTATATCCTAAGAACATCTGATTATAAAGCAAAACAACTAAAAATAATCCCACGCTGAGAAAGGAGTGAAGACATTTAAAAGTGACCAAAAAAACCCCTGTTAAATGACAAACCACAAAATCTCAATGATGTCAATGTGCAGTCAATAGTGCCCTGATCATTTCAGCTATAGTCCTTCACTTGACTTTATCTGAAGAGTTTTCCACTTTCACCTGAGTCATTACAACAAAAGGAAGGTGATCCTTATGAACTCAAAGTATGACTCTACCTTATAATGAGAAATAAAAGTAATTCGTCCATAGGCTCATGTATATAAAAAGGTTGTAATGGAAAGTGCACCCTTTCCTACAGATACTTTCACTTGCATTATCTACTTCTGTACACAGATGTCCAGATTTGTGTATGTGTAGATACGTACACGCATATGTATTTTACTTCTCAGAGTGCTAATTGTGTCTGTTCTTCACTCTAAGTATGGAGGTTAACTATTGCAAAGATGTGTTCCATAACATTTTAGTTGAAAAATTTCACAGCAAGTCTTTCATAAAGAAATTGTATTCTAACAACTGTTTTTTAAAAGTTAAAAAACAACTCAAGAAAAAGAGAGAATTACCTCAGAAAAGTAATCAATGATAGATATTAATAGTAAAATCAATTTTAAAAAATAAAATGCATATAAGTTCAGTATAGAAAATATCAACTAATATGTTATTGTTTTTTAATATGACCTCAGAGGCATTTCTGTTGCAGGGCAATTTATTTCGTAATAAATTGTACTAATTTTCACTTGCTAAATTTGTTGTTCCTTAGCTCACTCACTGCCTACTTACTTGTGCACATGCCTGATGGTTTCTAATCAAATATAACAAACCACATCAATTTTGTTTTGCTTTCAAAATTGATGGATGACTTAGCTCTGTTCAGAGAAGGTGGTGATCTACCGGTTTTCCTTGAAAGAAACTCAGATGCAAGGCCACGCTACTTGTATTTTTCATTTAGTATATAACCCCTAGTCAGTGACAAATTTCCAATCTTTTCATTCTCACATCAATACGATTGCTCAGCAAGCTTCTACTTAATTTCACAAAGTGCTCAGTTTCCAACTTTGGATCTATTAAGTTTCCTTTATTGTCACTTGAAAATTCAACAGCTACCTAATGCTTTTTTTACTACATTCTCAAAACTCATATTTTACATAAAATCACGATTAGTATAAGTAAAGGAGGACTTTCGTAAATCCAGACTGTGAAGTACAAGAGTAGAAGTAATACACAAATGAAGAGGTCATGACAAACAAATATTGTTTCAGAGAAAAATATCTGTGCAAAAAATGGGGTTTTTAGTATTTGATCAACTGAAAGGAACAACAAAGTATTTTCAATTCTATTTTTCTAGTCAGTCAAGCTATATAGTTCTTTTTTCTAGAAAGATATGAGTATTACAATATTAATATTCAAGCCAATTGAAACCTATATTGCAAACAAAGTTTCATGAAGTAATCTATCAAATGCCTTATTAAAAATATCTGTGTCACATCCATTGTTCACTCTTCATCTGTTTGTAGCCTTATAACCAAAAATAAACCCCAAACATTGTTTTCCCAAACTATACATATGAAGTTAGGCTTCCCTATAATTTATGACTCTGGCTAAATCGTAGATATTTTCCTGGCAGTCAAAACCTTGTTTTATGAATTTTAAGATTTTAGCAAAATCTTAAGCACTCTGAATAGAAACAACCCTACACCCACCATGTTTATTTGGTGTTGCACCTAGATATATGTCCTCATTTTAGCTGAGAGACAGAGTTGATTTTCTTTCTAGCAGCTGTTACAGTGCTGTGTTTTGGATTTAGGATGAGAATAATGTTGATAACACACTGATGGTTCCAGCTGTTGCTGGGTAGTTGTAGTCCCTACACTAAGTCAAAGACTCTTCAGTTTCTCAGGCCCCACCAGGTGCACAAGGAGCTGGGAGAGCACAGCCAAGACAGCTGGCCCCGGCTGGCCAAAGGGATATTCCCTGTCACAGAATGTCATGCTCCCTATATAAACAGGAGAAGCGATCCAGGATCACTGCTCAGAAGCAGATTGAGCATTAGGTTGCTTTTTTCTCCTTCGCATTGGGCGAGCAATTACATTAGTGCATCACTTACTACTGTTATTCTCTTCCATTCCTATCTATTTAACTGTCTTTATCTCAACCCATGAGGGTTTTTTCCCCTTTCTCCTCCCCATCTCTTGGGAGTGGGGTGGGGGGGAAAAGGATAAGCAAGCAACTGTGTGGTGCTTAGTTACCGGCTGGGGTTAAATCACATCAGCATATCACTGTTTTATGACTGTCAAATTGTGTTTGAATTACCTTTTTTTTAAAATCGTTTTAAAGCACAGTTTTGGTGTCTGGTTTATGTGTTTCTTCTCACTACAAACTAAAGGCTTTCAAACTAACATAACAAGTGGACGACACTGACTTTTCTAATGGCACTATCTAGGGAGTAAGAGAATTCAAGGTGGGATCAGCAGGAGCAAGAATCTGGTAATCTGAAGGTTATGCAGAGTCAAAGAAATAGTTAGAAGTAGTGGGCTCATAGAGAGCCCCTCCTCCAGAAGAGCACAATCTTACAGACTGTCGTGGTTTTACCCCAGCCGGCAGCTGAGCCCCACACAGCCACTCGTTTTCCACCCAGTGGGGAGGGGGAAAGGGAAAGAAAACAGACTCCCCTGAGCTGTGATAACAACAGGTGGCAGTTTACTGGGACAGCAAGGGAGTGAAAAGGAAAGGAAAAACAAAAAACAAAACAAAAAAACCCTGGTGATACACAATACTGTACAACTCAGACCACACGCTCAGACCCGTTCCGAAGCCGGACCGTCCCAGAGCCGCGCTGCCTCGAGAAGCACCGCCCCCCTCCCGACCAGCCCCCCATCCTCTATGCTGAGCGTGACGTCACATGGTATGGAATACCTCCCCTGGCCAGTTTGGGTCACCTGTCCTGGCTCTGTCTCATCCCAGCTTCCAGTGAAATCAACTCTACTCTAGCCAAACCCAGAACACAGACCAAAAAGTGCAGACAGGACTGAAAGTCAGAAAGGCACGAAGCTAACAGAAACCAAGCCTGGAAGTGAGCAGCTGTTCATTAGAAAAGGATGTACAAGACTGTTTCAGTCCTATTCTTCTGTTAACAGATCATGTCAAGTTTAATGCAAAAAGTTTGAAATTGTCTATTTTATATATAGAGCCAGTCACTTGAGTTTAACCTCCTTTTTGAGAAGCTCAGAATGAGGAATAAGAACTGCACAGCTTTGCTTTAATGCTCTGGCTGTCTCAAGGCCCACATAAAGAACAATACTAGTAGAAAATTAAAAGCAAATAGAAGAACGAGTGTTTTGGTGTTAAATAAAAAATTCCAGGTAACAACTTTTATAGGACATTTTGTAGGAAGAGATGAGAGGAAATTGGGAAAGTAAATGTAAATATGGGAAAGATAGACAAAGGCCCGAAGGAAGTACCAGCACGTGATATTCTTGTACCATAAGCTCATGGAAGAAAGAGGGAAACTACAACTCCCGTGTGGAAATAAATTTAGTTCTACACACAAAACCTCAGGCAGTAGCACACAGACCCACATGAAAACTGCATAATCAATTGTTTTCAAGGAAGATGAATTCAGACTTCAAAATAAACAAATAAATGAATCCTAGTCTGGGGAATAAGTGGGCTACAGGTTTAAAGGAGAGGGGTTTGGCCTGTTTACCATAGCCAAAAAGAAGATCAACAGGGAAAATAACTCAAGTTTATAAGAAAGCTTTATGCAAAAAAAATAAAGCAAACAAAATTCCCTTCCTGTATAAAAGGAAAGATAATACTGACACAAACAAAACTAGGTATACCGTTGGTTATAAATTCAGGCCAAAGAAAACCTCAACCCAACAATCCCAGAATTAATACTGAAGATATATTTGAGGCTGAGAAGGCCTCCCAACCCCACCTACTTTAAAATGCTATTTGGTCACCTTCTGAAAGGAATAATTAAATGTTTTTCACCTGTCTATGAATGGATTGGATTCTTTTATTCATGTGTTCCTATTTCCTACTGCTCTGTGTTAGTTTTCAGGTTAGTTGAATAAAACCAAGTAAGATTCTGTTTTAAGAACCTTGTGACATTTCTTTGAAAACAATGAAATTTAACACCACTTCTGTTTCATGGGATGAAAACCTTAAATTAATAAACATTTCAGCTTTAGAGATGTGTGCTGAAAAACACTGGTAGAAGAAGCATCATATCATACTATATAGGAAGGAGAAAATTCCATATTTTAGGTCACATGAGAAAGAGAAATTCAGCAGTGCTGAACTATATTCTATAACCAACTTGAAGTCAGATATTTTTTCCCTTTTCTTTGTTTTTACTTCAGCTAGTTCTACCACAGAAAAGCAGAATCAGAATAGTAGCACTTAATAATGAGATGGACTGGATTCCAGCAGGTCACCAGTCTCTTTCAGAGGGAACAAGTGGGGAACTACTTACCACTGCTGTACCTTGTCAGACCTCTGCAAGGAGAGGCTGCAAGAGCTGGGTCTGAAATCAGAAGTTCAGGGGACATCTGATTGCTGCCTCTACCTGCCTAACAGAGAGCTAGGGGAAAGATAGACCTGGTCTCTTCCAGAAGCGCTCAGTGAAAGGAGAGGCAACAAGCAGAAATTGCAGCAGAGGAAATTCCAACCACTTACAAGAAAACATTGATCAGAGAAAGTTTTCCAATATTGGAACAGGCTGTCCAAAGAGTTTGGAGATTCCTGTATTTGGAAATATCGAAACTCAGCTGGACAAGGCCCTCAATAATGTGATCTAAATTTGTGCAGAAGTTTGGACAAGGCAACCTCCCAAAATCTCTTCATGATTCTAAAAGCGATGCATATTTCTACAGCTCTTGCTTGAACTAGAAATGGTTGCATACCTTTACGGAAATTGTAGCACACATGCTTTAAGATTATACCTTTCTGATTATATTTAAAGTTCACATCATAAACATGTTAACAGTTTATAGCTTATTAATTAAGTGAAGAACAAGACAATATTATCCATAAATCCCAAACCAGTGGATAAACCAAAATAGGTCTGTGGGTCAATTTTACAGAGACGTAGAAATCCAAATGTGTTGCAGGTATAAAAACCAACATGCCGGACCCTCAGTGTAATGTTACGTCTTTATACTAGTGTTTTTGAACAGCTGCAGTTTTTGAATTGAAATTCTGTCGATCAACTCTTTTTTCTTTTGCATTCATTAAAAAAGAACAAGAAAACAAATTGCACACAGGCAAAATCTTGCTGGGAAAAATATTGTCTAAAATTCATAAAGTATGCTGTAAATATTGAAAAACATGATGAAGATGCCTACAGTTTGACTCTGTGCAAGTACATAGGTGAAAGTTATTTCCCCAAAACATTAGCTACTACTGCTATGCATGCGAACAACAAAATGATCTGAATGAAATTTATTTTTTTTTAACAACAAACAGGACCTTCTTGACATAACTGTGGAAGTCTAATAATTTATTCTGATTAGAAACATGCGTATTTCTGTTGGTGTCAATATTTCCATCGACTACAAATAATGTATTCTTCCTCCATGCAATTAAAATGAGATGTAAATACCTAATCAAAATAAACATTTGCCTAGTAGCAGCATTGTTCAGATTTGTCCCTTCAGAAGCAAATGAACAAATAACTATATGTGTAGTCCTCTGCTCCTAATAATACCATATTACTGTCACTAATAGTAGGTCACAGGCTTCCTATTGAGATTGCAAGGCCTCAGGACTAAGGTTTATCAGGATTGTTTGCTTTCTGCTTGTCTTGATCTACCTCAAGCTTTCTTTTCGCTTGGTTTAGCTATAACAGGAGTTTGCTAACAACCAGATGGATACTCTTAACTTGGTTTACATGTACTTATGTTTGTATGGTACCCACATAGTTTCTATACATATATGGAAGCAGCAAGTAGTTATTCTGTGTAGAGTGGGGTATTTATGGCCACGGTAGAATAACATAGTGTAGAGAAAGAGAGGCCTGGCACGATAGCTGTGGCGTCAAGAAGTGGCAGTGCTGGGTTCAGCACAAAGGAGTACCAGGGATGTCAAGAGATGGGGCACAAGCTGGCAATGGAAACCCTTGAGTTTGCAAACTATTCAGTCATTTGATAAAACAATTATCCAACTCCAGATAAAACTGGGTTTTGGGGGTAGCAGAACAAAGAAACAAGTATCTAGCATACATAAAATGCACCACAGAACATATTTATAGAACAATGAAGAAACAACAAGGTGCAAAGATATCCTAGCAAACATATAAAAATGCCTCAAGTTTTATACGTTCTAGGTCAAGGAGAAAGGAAATATCACGATCAGACTTCTTTAGGCAAGAAGATGCTGACAACTTGCCATATTTTCCACCCTTCTTTCCCCTCATTACTACTTGCAGCAGTGAAAGATTATGAACCACGAGGAGGTGTGCATTTAACTGTACTATTATTGTATTAACTGTACTATTATTTAAATTTATTATGTTTTTTCTGTACAAGTATTGTCTTTATTATTGTTTCTCTTTCTGTAATATCTAAATCTTAAAATAATTTTTAGATTAATCTGTTAAGATTTCAAGTAAGAAAATAACAAATTCTGACTTTCCTTAAAAGGTATGTTTCTGTTTTGCCTGTAACAAGATACTGAGTGTAACATTTGCTTTAGTTTTGGTCAGTTATCATGACAATAACAAGATCATGGATGACAGCTGAATTATGCTTAGGATGCTATTTAATTACTATTTAAATATTAATCTAGATGTTAATCAAAATAATGGGAGACAGTAAGCGCTCTTTCTATATGACTTAAGCAAAAAACAAAAACCCCAACCACTACATATTCTGATATGTATACTTTAGCACTTCAGTTATAGGTGAACATTGCCACCTCCTACCCAGTTTTCCTTGTTTTACTTTTGTTTCACAATACTCTAGCAGACAACTTTATGATAAAAAAAATTAGCGCGCTTTTTTTTTTTTCCTTTCACACAAACTCATAAAAAAAAGATTGCTACTTTTTCTGGAAATCAGACCTTTAAATTTGCAGCCATCCATACCTATAAAAATTGTTTAAAACCAGAAATATACTCTATGGCTAAATTGATTTTTGAATCCAAAACACCGAATTCTTTTTCACCCCTCAATATTTGATGAGTACCTCATGAGGTTGTTCACTAAGTGTAAACAAAGAAAATAAACCTAGCAAGATGTTCTCTTAGTGTCATATGCACACAAGAAGAATTATTTTCTTTCTGATTGCCTTTGATTATTGTGTTCAACGACTGGACATTTTAGCAATTCTACACATGGCATTTTTGTAAAGTAATCTATGCTACACAAAGTAAGAGTCATGGTCAGTTGCCCATCTCGAATATCTCAGCTCAACTCCTCTCACTCCACTGCATTCCTTCTTAACTGAATTTGACTATGCACTAATTAGCACAGAATGAAATATATATACATCCGATAGGGAGTAGTACAGATTTTTTTCAGTGTTTAACAGCACAACTAAAGCATACCCAGAGTTTTGGAAGATTTCATTTTGTCTTCAATATGCAGAAACTTATACTTTCTATCAAACAAATTGCAAAGACCTATCATGCCACACATTTCTGAGAGACATTTACAGCATCTCCGGAGGGGATTGGATAAAGAGTATTTCTCTGTGCATTGAGCTCATTAAAGTACTTCTTCCCTAAAGTCCTGTTCTCAACCCAGTTTCCAGAAAAGATGACTTTATGTGGAGGGGAAATTTTTGTCCCCATATAGAAGTTTTAGAAATGTCAGAAAACTGCCAATTTATTCTTGATGCTAATTGTGTACTTGTATGGATGTGTGATGGGGAAGTAGATAGAGGGATTTGGAGAGATTCTGATCACAGCAGATACAGCATACGATTGTGTCTCAGAGATTCTGAGATTTGAAAAGTTGTGTTATTTTTATTAGATTTTTTTGCTAAGCTGTAACTTGGCATCTTGCAAATCCTTACTCTAAAAATTACCATATTTGTATCATTACTGTTTCTGTATGAAATACACGAAGATACTAAGAAGGTAATACAGATAATGGGTGCTTCTTATGCTTCAAATTCAGATGGCAAGCGACTTTCATGCTGTTTGTTACAAACTTCTGAAGTTGGCAAATGCAGCTCAAACAGGCATGAAAAGTTTGCTCTATGCTTAGAAAGAATGGCACTTGCATATTTAATCTCATATGCAGAAACATGAGCCTATTCCTGTAAAATGTGTGATGCGTTAAGGCTCAAATACAGCAAAGCACTTGGTGCACTCTGGCTTAAAATGCTTCAATCCCACAGGGTTCAAAAAGGCTCAAGTACATGCTTTCACGTATCTAACCTGACATGTGCAAAGCTCCTAGCTACAAGCATTTAATGAAGACACTAGCATAAGCTCAAGCAGCACAGAAATGGTTTCAGACAGTAGTAATTTCTGATATATAACCTAGACATGTTCAACTGGCCTAGTCAGTGGGTTTGATTTCACAGGTACATTGAAAGCTGTTCATATCTGGGCTGAGTCTACACTGGGATGCCGAGACAAGCAGATAAATCAGGCAGCAGGAGAGTCTAACTCCAGCTCTGTGAAGACCATTTCTGAGATGGCAAATTGTTCTGTATAGAAAAATTCTTAATGAAACTTATACATCGAGTGGACCCAAGAGGCTTCACCACACAAAACTGCATACAGTCAAATCAAATAGCTGCAAACCAAATATTACCCTATATACAAAAACATTAATAAGAAAGAAAAAGGAATTTTCTTATCCCTAATCTGCCTAGAATGAAATCATGTTAATTATAACAGTGACTGAAAGAGGATAAGAAATCTTTAGTGTTAAAGGTACCTGCTGGTAAAATATAGTAAGGATTGATTATTTTATGGTTTAACTTGCATTTGATGGCACTTTTATACTATAATGTAAATAATCATAATCTGGACTGGCACTGGCAAATATCACTATTGACATTTTTTGGGGGGGAAAAGACACACACACATGTACACCCCTCTCCACCACCACCACTCCTAATCCCAAAACAAAACAACTAGCCTGAAGTAAATTACAGTGTATATTTAGTTTGTATTTAGAATTATTTTATGCAGAAATCAGGGATTTAAATAAAGATTCCTTAATTGTTTATGAAACATTTTTCTACACAATCTAACCAGATTCCTTCTGCTACATTCACTGAAAACAATATTAAGCTGAAATATATATTGAAGTTGATCTAAAACTAAATAATGGAAATAATTATGAAACATTAATGGACAGTTTTGCTTATCACTCAAAGGTAAGTGCAAACTCCCACACCCTTGTAATTGCATATCTACAGCATTTGGCTTTATTTATCAGCTCTTTCACCCTCATAATGTTAAAGGTGACACATTTGCCCCACCAAGCGAGACACAAACACATATAAATGCTTGGTTTAAGGTAACAACAGGGCTCAGTTGAAATATTGAAATAAGACACATGCATTCCTTCATAACTGAAGAATGTTTTCCCTTATTTTTGTTCTCTCTCCAAAGAAAGTGTCTCAACCAGGAGCTAAGGGGTTTTACTATTCAAAAAGAGCAACTGAAGTTTGTTGGGGAAAAAAAAACAAACAAAAAACAGAAGCAGCAGAAAACCCCAAACAAGTTGTATAATACTGAGAATTTTAGGCTATTATATCTAATAGAAATGAAGACACACAGAAAAGTCTGCTTTACTCAACTGAGGCTTACTGGAGGAAAATGCCACATGTGCTCATGCTTCCTATATTTTCCCTGACTGGATGAACTACAATACTATTAAGAGCCAAAGATTTTGATGTCTCTATATTTAAACAAGGAAAATCTGAAGTCTACAGCTCTGAAATACTAAGGAAAATATAGCACTCTCCCCTCTTTGCCCAACTGCTCTCAAGGTGCTAGATGAGGACAAGATCCTTACTCCTGAGGATGTCAAATACCACAGGACCAGGGATCACCTGGAAAGAGGTCAAGGACCTGGCAGATCCCAGCAAGCTATGCAGCATTCAAGGGGAAGGGAGTAGATACAACAACATGACAAAGAGACAAGTCAGAATTTGCAACCAACATGATAGCATCTAATAATAACCTATAACATCAATCTCATAAACCGTGCAAAGGCACTATCATCTTAGATACAGAACCATTGCTTGTTGGAGATCTTCTTTTCCCACCCCAGCCTCTGCCAGGTAGATCCTATCTTGTCCATTGATGCAAGCCTTTTTTTAAAAAAAATATCTCCAGGGATGGAGATTCCACAACTGCTCTTGATGATGTAACCAACTTCTGCTGAATGATATAAAGTCTGCTTTAGACCAGAGAAGAACTAAAAGAGTTAAACATCACTTCAGCGATGTAAAATGATAGCTACATTAGCCCATCATTTACAAGGTGTTTACATTAGAGCTTGTTAGGAAATTACTTTTCAGCCAAAGTCTTTATTCTACCACTACTTATAATACTTCTTATCATTAATTTCCCTATATCTGGTCAAAGTTATAAATATAGTTCATTGACAGACTGAAAACTGAAAATTAAATTGACACCTGACCAGAAACACAGGTCAATAACATTTGATCACCTAGTTTTGCAACGAATGACGTAATTCCATTGAAACAGATTACATAATTAAGACGTTTTGCATAATTATTTAATTATTATTAATTATTTTGCATAATTATTGCTGTTGGAAGGCTCTCCCCATATCACAAGATTCATCCAACTACACTCTCCAAAGCTTGGAGCAGAATTTTGAAATCTTTCTGACTAAATCTTGAGCTGCTCTGTCACAGTCAAAAAAATGGAGGTATATACGCAGCACATTTAAGAGTGATATAAGAAACAGGTATTAGCCATTGACTTCTCAAAACTAGTGTCATATGGGAATGTCAAACAGCCATACAAAAATGATTCTTTTGAAATACAAAAAAGCAATATACAGATGTATATACTTCAGTGTCTTCATCTCAATATTTAATGCTTCCAGTAATATTTGGTTTATAATCAGGATTTTAATCTCAGATTTTTTTCTGCACTAAATTCAGAAATAGCAATAGTTAAGCAAAGGCCTTTAATGAAATATATAATGAAAAATGTTATCTTAGCTCTTCAAATATGAATAAAAAGCCAAGCTTATAACTGTATCAAAAGACACAGCTCAACCTTTTCAAACTTACCAAGTAACAGAAATCTATGTTTGTTCCCACTGTCTGCCAAATGAGGTTATTTGTTTGGGTTCCACATACATATGAATTTGAAAATCCCCCACCAAACGTGACTACTAAAGGACTGACTAAATTTCTGCTAGAAACAAGCAAAAAAGACTCTTATCTATACAGGTTAGTATGCCCTTAGTAAAATTTCTAAGACTTTAGAAAGAGTAACGCGATATGTATTTTTAGTAGACATTACTAATCATCAATACAAACCAGACTGATAGATCATGATACTCAGCAAATAAATATACATGGCTGAAGCTGGTGAGTGCATCCAAAATTCCCTCTCACTTTTCTCATGGGGCTACCATTATTCCTGGAAATTAAGTTTGCCCAGTATTGCCTCGAAAGGGGTGCCCTCCTCTCAGACCAACCGCACACACGTACAAGCGTTCTCAATGCGCTACCCAGACGCAGTGGTCCCAGAGACTGAACTTCCTCCTCCACTCACTGCTCCATCAGCCTCCCCATCTCTGCTTGGGAACGCACTGAATGTGGTACCTAGACTTCCAATGGAGACATGCCAGTTCTTTAACACAAAATGATACCTGTGCATCGACTCACATAACTTCCAAGTAACTCAAAGAGATGAATGTGGAATATTTAAAAAAGTGCTACTGTATAGCAATTTTGCAATTACAGCTTTACAGCTTCTTGTGTATGAGCTTCTTATCCTGGTAATATTTACAACATACAGTCAGACCTTCAAACACAATCAACAGTTCCTTTACCACGTAGATTTAACAATATATTGTGCATATCCTGACAGGCACAAAATGTTATCAATTAAATAGAAAAATGTATCATCCTAGAACTGGTTTTTGTTTTGTTAGCAATAGATATGTACCTAGTAAGCAGATTAACTTTTTTTTTTCCCATTGTTATTATGCCAGCTTGTGACAGTGATATTGTTGCTGAACCAGAGTATCTCCATTGATATCCGTCTCTTAGCAATGTCAATTTTTTTAAAGGAGGAGGAGGATGAGGAGTGGAAAGGGATCCAAGGGAGTACGTACACTGAAAAGAATGCTGAAACCTGATTGATCCTCTACACTTCTGCCGTTAAAAAGATCACAGTAATAAATATGAACAACATTTAATGAATCCAAGTATGTGGCACACTATGACTATAAATAGCAAGTAGCACCTACATCAGTCAAATACAGATTTTGGTAGAAGCAGAAGGGTTGATGGTTTCCTCTCTCAAAATTTTTATTTGAGTTTGTCATATTCAGTATTTGCTTTCCCTTCTCTCATGTTCCGTGGGCTTAGCAGCATTACTTTACAAATTCCAAAATAATTTACAAATTAAAGAGGTGATTAAGTGTGGTAGTAAGCATCATTATGCTTATCATCCCTCCCAACTATATCTCTTTCATTTTTGTGAATACATTTAGAATGTTTCAGTGTTGCAAATAGAATGATTTCTCAAAATGAGAAATTATTTTTCTAAACTAGTAACAATGCTAATTTAAGTATTATTACTTCTCTATAATGCCACTTCAGTGTGACATCTCAGTCTCTAAAGAAGTTATTCAGAGCTGATGTAAAGCGAAACTTTAAACTTTTACTACATACTGTTACTGCAGTTATTAATGTAATGCTTTGGAGTACTATCCCCCCTTCCTTTGCAAGTGGACATTAAAGTCCTGGGGTTTGGTTTGGGGGGGTGTTGGGTTTTTTTGGGTTTTATTTTTTGGTTTGGGTCTTCTTTT
>VWZZ01007720.1:249219-315299 GCA_013399095.1 Psophia crepitans | reverse complement strand
AGGGGAGGGGAGAAAGTAAAAAACCCAAAACAGCAACATGACACCAAATGCATGCATAGGTTACTGAAACGTCACTCCGTGCCATAGCAGTGTTAGAAGGCAGCCAAGAGTCCATGAGCAAACACAGCATAGGACAGAGTTTTCATGCCCTTTTAACCAAAAACACATAGGTGTGAATTTACTTCTAGACACTGTGGTGGCCAAGCACATGTGGCTTTAAATGTTTTATTGTTAAGGTAATGGCAATCCTTAGACTCAGGGAAAGCTTGAATTTAAGTATCACTTACTTTCTCATCTTTATTGAAATGTACATGTGAACACTTTTTTAATGTAAATGCAACATATTTATACAGCTGCTATTTTCCAGATATTTAGATTTTATTTCACTAAATGTTTCAATGATTTATTCAAACTATACGTGGTTACATATCTTTCTGCAATTTTAGAATTTTGCAGAGTTCCAAAAGATCATGAAGTTAGAGAGGAAAAAGAAAAGAGGAAAAAAAAAAGTATATTATTCAGGAAAAATATAACTAAAAAGCAACATTAAAAATAAAATGTAAATCACTGACTGAAATTCTTATAAGGTTATATATACAGATAGCTCTCTGAACACTGTATGTCAGTACATCTACTGTGCTCAGATCAATGACTAAAATTTCATAGAGTGTTAGACTGACAGAGGTCAAGCAGACCTCAGTGCATGAGATGATTCCACAATTCTGGATGCAACACATTATGGGAAAAGCCAGGATATGACTGAAGAGTGATTCGATAACCTACTCTGCAAATCAGTCCACAACTCGGACACTTGAAATAATGCAATGTGCACAGAAGCAAAAAAATGAAATGCAGATTCTTACTTTTCGGTTCATTATTCCCCACCCAAACTACATTGACAGTCATCTTTGTAAGACACAGGGTGCCAGTTTTTTGTGTTCCACTGAACGTGCACAAACTCTTTTTTTGAGGCATAGGAGAAAAAAGAAGATGTAAGCTAATAAAAATGAAACAAAAAAAAAACCAGGCGAAATTTTAAAAAATGTTATTTTGTTTCTATGGGTTCGGAAAAATAATTTTGAACTAGAATCAAATCTACTAGCTAAGACACAAAACAAAACCAAATATGTGTCTTTACCCAGTAGCTGAAACTCCCTAAAATGAGATAGCGTATAAAGGGCAACATTTTATACTCAGATCAGAAATTTATTCTTATGAGTCTGTTTTAAAATTCTAGCATTGAGATTCTTCTCAGCCAACTCATCTACACCATTAGAAGTAAGAGGTGTAGAAATACACAGCTCAAGTCTTGTAACTTATATGCCACTGTTGTAGAAACTATAAGTAAATAAGGCAACTTGACTTATGAAGAACCCTGTGGAAACAACATCGAGTTCAAACCCTCCAACAGAAAATTTAGTACACAGCTATAAATATGACAGTTGCTTCTTCCTTTACTTAAATTGCCTTTCCAAAAATAATTACCTCTTAAAATGTTCAGGTAATTAGAAGATACAGGAATCAGCCAATTTCAGTCTTCAAGATACAGTTATCTGTTAGCTTGAGTTAGGTGTTAACAGAGACAAGTATGGTGCCTTACATAAACAAAGAAAATGCATACACCATATATATCCTACAAGAATGCTGTAAAAATAATATAGTGTGATAGGAATTGTTTGTTAGATTCAACTGTTTGCTAGAGAGCAAAAAAGGTGTTGATCACCCTGAAACAATGAGAAAAATAATAATTTTAAGGTACTTGTAAAAGTTATTCGCAAAAAAAGAATGAGACTATTTAACAGATGACACAAAAGCTTGTTCTTGCTAGTCTTAAAACTCTATGGTATTTTAACATTTAAACTAGACATAGCCTGTATTTAAAAATCATGGTTCTTTATTGCAATACATCTTACAATATTTTGTTTTAATCAGAGTTACACATTAAGGTTAAAACCAACTTGCTCGTGAACAGTGCATGAAAGTTTAAAGACCATTAAATTATTCATATTTAATGAAACTTCCAGGAATTTTGCAGAAAAGCTCAACAACATTTATCATATTATTACACTAATGAACTTGTTCTTTCTAGTTAATGAATAAAGGTTCGTAAGATTTCATAGAAATTTCATAAAGGTCAGTGTATGTTCAGATGTATAAGAAAAAACACACCTAAATATGTTTCAGCATCTTAAAAAAATATTAGAATGTTAAAAAATATTCAGGAAAGCAACATAATCAACAAATTTTGCACTTCTTTTGGTGGGACACTGACCATGTGTGGAAAAATAATTAAGAATATTTTCATAAGATGACATGGAAAAACACAATATGTAAAAAGATGTTTACATACAGATCAACTAGAAGACAAACATTAAAAAGGAAGGTAATTAATAACAGAAAATTAAATTACCACATAACTGCTTAAAATATGCAAATGTAGCGATGAATAGAATAAGAAAGATACAATCTTAGGGGTTATTATTGGGACCAGCACTGTTTAACATCTTTGTCGGTGACATACACAGCAGGATTGTGTGCGCCATCAGCAAGTTTGCTGATGACACCAAACTGTGTGGTACGGTCAACACACTGGAGGGCAGGGATGCCATCCATAGGGACCTTGACAGGCTTGAGAGGTGGGCCCATGCAAACTGCATGAAATTCAACAAGGCCAGGTGCAAGGTCCTACACGTGGGTCAACACAATCCCCAGCACAACTACAGGCTGGGCGGAGAACCGACTGAGAACAGCCCTGAGGAGGACTTAGGGTGCTGGCTGATGAAAAACTCAACATGAGCTGGCAGTGTGCGCTGGCAGCCCAGAAAGTCAACTGTGTCCTGGGCTGCATCAAAAACAGTGTGGCCAGCAAGCCAAGGGAGGTGATTCTCCCCCTCTACTCTGCTCTTGTGAGACCCCACCTGGAGTACTGCGTCCAGCTCTGGGGTCCTCAGTACAGGAAAGACATGGAGCTGCTGGAGCAAGTCCAGAGGAAGGCCACAAAGCTGATCAGAAGGATGGAGCACCTCTCCTGTGTGGACAGGCCGAGGGAGCTGGGGTTGTTCAGCCTAGAGAAGAGAAGGCTTCAGGGAGACCTAATGGTGGTCTTCCAATACCTAAAGGGGGCCTACGGGAAAGCTGGAGAGGGACTGTTTACAAGGGAGTGTAGTGATAGGACAAGGGGTAATGGGTTTAAACTAAAAGAGGGGGGGGATTTAGATTGGACATTAGGGAGAAATTCTTTACTCTCAGGGTGGTGAGGCACTGGAACAGGTTGCCCAGAGAAGCCGTAGCTGCCCCACCCCCAAAAGTGTTGAAGACCAGGTTGGATCAGGCTTTGGGCAACGTGATCTAGTGGAGGATGTCCCTGCCCATGGCAGGTAGGATTGGAACTAGATGATCTTTGAGGTCCCTTCCAACTCTAACCATTCTATGATTCTATAAGCTCTTGGCCTTCATCATTACAAACTAAACAAAGTGAAAACAGTGGATATACTTCATCTTTCAAACAATTTCTATTGGGTACAGTGACTGGCTTCCTAAAGGTGATGGAAGTAGTCAGAAAACAAACATAGCAGTAGTTCAGATAGAATTAGTGTTTGTTTTTGTGATAGGCTGAGAGGATGAGAAGATAGAAAACAATTACGGAAACAGCGTTACACACATAGTGCTTCTGAGCCTTGAAATAAGTTCTGTTAAGCCCTGCAGAAATACCATCCTCCTACATTATACACCTGCACATGTGTTCTCCTTGAGAAGCGCATTTGTATATGGCCAGAATTGCAGTTAAAAACAAACAAGCAAGCTAAAAACCACACAACCTCTCTCTCATCAGTGCAATGCAAGGCTTGACAGTTATTTGAAACAAGCAAATAAGGCACGAGTAAAATCACAAGGAAAACTACTGGAGGAAGAGTTGGCCTTGCTCATATTTTCCTACACAAAATTGTATGATTACAACCTGTTGAGATGGTGAATGACCATTCATTCCTTTTTTTCTGCCTAAAGGTGAAGCCCAAATGATTAAATAAACCAAAATACCCAAGTGTCTAGTATCATTTAAATACAAAAGAAAAAAAAAATCAGAAGTACTTTCATTTCCATAAAACAGAACTGGTATTTTACATTCTGCTATTTACAGGAACACATATCTTCTGCTGAGCTCATGGCTCAACCGAAATCACCGATGTTAATACATAGCTACTCTCCAACTTACAGTCTTTCAAGAGGCCTACTTCGTCTTAGTGCAAAAATTGACAAAGTCCTTATCTTTTCCTTAAGTTTTCTGTTAACCTCAAGGTGTTGGAAGGTGGAGAGCATTTCACTGAAGCACCACACCACATTTAGAATTCAAGTCCTTTCCTAGGTAAAGGCTGCCTGCCACTGTCAAAGACAAGGTACCTGGTTCAGGGAAAATTTTGGTCAGACCCTGTATGGTCATTCTCATTTGAAAACACTCTTTATTCCTTCTCAAATATAAAATGTAAATGGGCATGCCAAAACCCTCAAATAATTTCTAATACATCTACTAGTCAGACATTGCTTTACATAAAATAAGCTGTAAATCAGCTGTATTCAGAAACAACCTCTTTATTGGAGGAATAGGGCCAGATCTAGTAGCCCCACACAGGTCCATGCCTCCAGATCCAACCAGTAAGGAGCCTAAGCACCTGTTCCCAGTAGGCATACATGCACACAGAGCACACACGTACATATACACAGTCTGTAACACAGAACGCTAACACACCTCAGTAAACACAAGGCAGCATCTTAGCAAGTCTTACCGATTGCCTTAGGATTATACATCCAAGTCAATACCTTTTGTCCACCGAGGCAGGGTCAAGTAACCTTCATTCTTTATTTCCACCTCTTAATGCATTAAGTTAACCAATATTTACCTTATTTGCAAGAGTAGGAAAAAAACCTCAGGGTTCTTTTTTCACTGACCTTTCTGACAGGGCAGATTAATATTTTATTTAACCTACCCACCTCCAGCCCTGCAAGATGCTTCCACTGACTTGTTGGAAGTGAAAAGTTCCGAATAGAATATTTTATCCTAAAATATTGGCAAAATATGCCAGAGTATGCTGCATTTCATCACCTCGGTTACAAATATTTATTATTCGCATTCAAGTCCCTGTAAGCAGGGATGCTCAACTCTGTTTCTACAACTCTCGCTAAACTGTTTCATAGCTCAATACAAACAAATAAAAGCAACAGTTCTTATGCAAGATATTAACCTGAATCTGAGCCACTACAAAATCTCATTTGACATTCCTTGTTTTGGAGGGAGTGGTAGGATAACATGAATGCATATGTCTCTGAAGCATATCCCCTACCAACAATGTCAGCAGAGTTAAATCCTTTATTTTCTACTTTAGAAACACCACAATTGATCATGATTGCCCTTCCATCACCACAGTTTTTGGTTTCTGACTGCTTAGTGTTTTTAATCACTGAAGATATAGAAAGCAATTACAAAAAAAAAATAAATATATATATATAGAGAGAGAGAGAGCGCACATGGTTGCACAGTTCATCTTTAGGTGAAAAATTAATTCAAGTAAAAATCACTAGTCGTGATTTCCTCTACATGTCAGCACTTCCGAATTTTTGTCACTGCTTTTCCACAATCTGTTTTGTTTCAAAGGCAAAATAACTGTTATTATAGGGAATGAGCTGTGCATAAATGAAATGCTGTTGCTAAGAATATGGGATTTCAAAAATACTCATCAAATGTGTGGCAGTTGAAGACAACTATTGTACATGACTCCCCAGGATGTTAGAGCAGCTTGATATCTGTGTTCACCTAATCCAACATAAATATTTCTTAAACTAACACTTGTTTGAATCGTTTTTTAATCCTCAATCTTGGCTAGAAACAAATATAATTCTTAAGAGAGTATGAAACTGGAGAAGCTAGCAGAATAGATGACCATGAGCTTTTAGACAAGAAAGGACAGAAAAAACCCTAATATTACCATTAAGCCACAACAAAACCTTAAGTTGAAGGACAAGTGCACCTACAGCCATGTTGAAGGGAAAGGATCTCACACTCTAGAATATTTCCATCCAATTTGAGCATATATGCATTAAGCGTAGGCACAATAAGATCTGAAATATTACCCTAAATTGTTTTCATTTCTTGCTGGTATGTGATAGGCTTTTGGAATTTCAAATGCATAACAGAAAGAATAATATTCTGATCTGAGTAATTCTTCTAAATTATTTTAATAGGCTATAGGGTCAGCCTTTCTTTCCTCCCCTCAAACTGTAAATTGCAGAAACCTGGGAAATTAAAAAAAAAAAATTATTATTTTGTTTTCTTAAGTCCTCTCTAGCAATTTTTTTCCACCTGGAGTTTCGTTTATAAGTAATTTTGTCAGAAGTTATAGCATTTTCATTGATTATACTCTTTCTTAAGAGCAAGAAATACTAAACTAACAGTTACAGTTTCTATACCAAATCAAGTCTGTGAAGGAAACCTCTATTAAAGAGCCAAAAATATTTGGTCACAAGTTACCCCAGGATTTTGAAAACTTCTTCCAACAGCAAGAATAGCTTTGAAGTTTTGCTTTACTTTCTTTTTTTTTAATTCTCAAATTGTTTACTTTAATTACCCTGTGTATCTCCTTTAGCAATTAAGCTTTAGGTGTTTACACATTTTTTGTCTAACTACAGAAAGTAGATGGTTATTTCAACATTCGTATTAGTTTCTTGAACTACATAGCTCTGAAGCACTGAGAAGGTTTTATTCATAAACAAATAAATGAGTTAAAAAAACCAGCAATTACAGAAAACTTTTAAAGTTGTAAGTCTATATATAATACTTACTTGTGCTCCACAAAATGGCAAAATCCTGCTCTGTACTTAAAATTTATACAGTTGTAAGAACCTTGAGGAAAACCACTTTTAAAACCTTGTTGATCCTTTGGAAAGGGATCAGAGAGGGAAAAAAAGTGCACCTTGTGCTCTGGGAGAAGAAACTTGATTTCTTGATTGGGCAAAGGCAATGAGGAGGAGCAGCAGCAGGTGCCTCTAACACTAATTAGCAGGTTTTGGAACCATCAGGGACTACTCCAGTAACTGTGTTAACCTTCTCGCCATGGGCAGCCTATGCAGCAGCATCCAGCTCCTCCAGAGGAGAACTAAGCACTTGCACAGTCTGTTGGCTGCTGCTGGAGGGTCTCATGTCATCCTGCCTACATATCCCATATGTGCACATCTCAGGTGCCAGCACACAGGGGCAGGCTGGCAGTATGTGTAGTTGGAAAGTGGCAGAGAAGCTTGCAGTGTTACTTATTCATGTTTCTCCCTGTGGGCTGCCAAAAAGAAGTACTTCGAATTGCTTCATATATTTAAGTGCAGATAGGAAATCAGAAGTTCAAGGGCAGCTGAATAAAAGTGTCATAGATTGGTTTTCCCAGATTATTTACAAACAAACCAACTACAGCAATTCATTATTTTTGTTGCAAACCAACTTCGATTATGTACTAACATTGCTGCCATAACTAGCAGACATGAACAACAAGCAGTTCTGAGAGAATTAAGTACATATGTATCTATCTGTATATCACCTAATGGCATCTAGTCTATCTCTGTGAGAGTCAACTACTCAAGTGACTCTGGGACAGGAATGTACCTGTGAACAGGTTGTGCTAATAAAATGCTTGTTACATTATTACAGTTTGACCACCAGAGAAAATAAAACGTGACCTTAACAGAGGCCCTCAATAGTGCAAGCACAGGATGATCACAGAGGCCCTGAGGATACAAACACAACATCGAAAGGGTCAGTTAGCTGCTGTGGGAGGGATGCAGCCTTAGTAGTGGGGAAAAACCGGCTTTCAGGGTAACAGAGAGAGAACAAAGAACAGGTATCCACTGTAAATGAAACATCCCACAGATTGTAAGGTTCAGACACAGCATGGAATTTGCAGACCAAGGAAGAAAGCGCAAACGAACAGACTGTGTTAGAAAATACACACATATAAAACCACGGCAGCACCCAAGAGTGAGGAGAAAGAAATCCTCCACACCATATGCCTCTGGTTAAGAACTCCCTGTTACCACCTTCTCCGTTAACTAATTAGACTAACAATCAGTTTCTGGCTCTGTAGGTGTCAGACTGCATCGGGCTAAGAGACTGCATCGGATGTTTGTCTCAACATTGCTAGCACATTAAACCACCAACGTCCGAGCCTGCGTGCAGAGCCGATTGCAACAAACGTAGTGTAATCCTTGCGAGCCCCCAGACCCGGGCCAGGGGCCCAGAGAAGAGATGGTATTGGACCTGTGCACCTCCACCGGGCACTGGGTGTGGTTAGGCAAAACAGTTCTTGGAATATGCTAAGTAATTCTTGGAAAGAAGACAAACAGTACCCAATAAAAGGACAGAAACGACCAGCATCGAGCGGAACGCTCTACGGGACTGCTTGAGGGAATGCTCTACTCGACTTGATGGATGGAATGACCAAACTTGGCCAGACTTGATGGGATACTCCCCCACCGGACTTGAACAATTGGACTGTCAGAACACTGCAGCTCTGTCAGTGGTAGCTATTGCAACTAACTTTTTTCCTTCTTTTCTTCCTTTCTTTTCTTTCACTCTTTCTCTCTCTTGCATTTGTGTGTGGGCCAAATAAAGCAATTTAGCACCTGGCTCCGTTTTGAGTCTTAATTCTGTTCCCGAGAACACAAACGAAACATCACTCTGGGCTCTGCATCGGCACGCGACAGTAGTTAAGTGTATTCCTTTAGCCCACATCAACTGTCTGTGACTGTTGATTTCATGCCCCACTCTAAAGATTTGGTTGCAACATTTGTCCATCACACCACATAGAGTCACAAAACTGTGAACCAGACAAGCCCAAATTTGTAAAGCTGCACTTCACTACTCTTTTTTCAAGTTTGACTTCTTTAAGAGCCCAGCCCATTTGTAGGGATGTTGGGTTCAACTACAGGTAATCTGTGGAAAGATGCAGCTTCTTCCGTGTTCATGACAAGTAGCACTTTTTACCATTATAGAATTATACATAAGTGGTTTCCATTCACATCAAGTCACTTATCTTCTCCAAGAGACCTTACATGCTCCTTCCACTGCACGTATGGCTTTCACTCTATTTTTACATTATGAAGTTTAAATGCATTTTCCTCCTCTGTGCTTTTGTTGCAATTTTTTTTTTTTGTTCTATCTAACTTTGTTTAACTGTCTACCATAATATTTCTAATTGTATTTTAAGAGAATGCTGCATTCAGAATGGTTGTGTTTTGCTTGGGATGTGGTTCTCCAATGGCACATCTCAGCAGCAAATGTTGAACAGCTGGAAACTACCTAATTAGAACACGGAGACAAAAAGAAAAAGGATGTTTGAGATGAATAATAATCACATCCATCACACCCATATTTTTTCTTATTTATGTAGCATACACCTGTGTCTCATTGGCAATGAAAATGATTGTAGGATGAAACACTAAGCTGGTCTTATATTTCTCCTTCTCTGAGCTTTAAATAGATTTTACGTGTTCCTTTAATTATATAGGTAGATTTGTTTACTGAAGCATTCATGTTAAAACTCATTTCATGCAAAGGGGCAAATTACATTTTTAATTATGTTTCTTTGGGATGGCTACATAGTTAAGATGATTTGCTGTTTTGTATTCTCCACAGACCTTCTACAGACGATAGTCATGGCAACCCAATGCAAAACACCTTCAGTGGCATAAAGTTTTCATACAGTAAATATGCACACAGTTTTAAAGGTATATCAGTGTATTAAGGTTTTTGAAAACACCTGCATTAGAGGCTCATCTACATCTTTAGGTAACAAAACGTTTTTGTAAATAGGGCCCTTAGAACCTAAAGCAAAGCACAGGAAAATTTCTATTGAAAGATAGCAATTGAAAGATTCCTTTTAACCTCAAAGAAATTAACTCAAAGCAGAACTACTTAATGGATAAAATTAAACAAATAGAGAAACAGAAATGCTACATCCCTTGGTGTCTTCTGTGTTTTTCTTAACATCTTAACAAATTCACTTTTTTATTATTATTATTTTAGCGTAAACTCTTCTCTCTCATGATTACATGATTACAGAACAAACCTTGTAACTCTCTCTGATCATATGTTAATGACTAAGATCTGAAAGGCAAGAACAAAACATCCAGAATAGAAGAAAAACAATTCTATTTTTTATTTTGAAAAACACTATAGGATTTTTAAGGAAATCTCATTCCATTTTTACCATGGAAGACTTGTGATCATATTTTCCAATTTTACAACTCCATTAAAAATGTCTGGGAGCAGTTATAATCTTGAAATTACCTAACTCCATGTTCTATCATTTCAAATGCAGATAATAACTTTCCAGCTAGATTTGAGAAGACATTATCTCAAAATTACAATGTACTCATACACGTTCATTACTAATAACTGTTAGCTAGGAGCCAGCTATTCTCTTAATGGATCTAAAAGCATAAGCTACTTCGAAAGTAGCAAAACAAAGCAGGTAGTGCACTGAAAACTGACCTGTAGTGAGTACATCAAGAAACAAGATGCAGTTTGGAACAGAGGGTTCTCTTCCATGCTTAGCTCCTAGACTAAGTATCAAGTATGTCAGCAACTTTAAACCTTCATTTTTCTTGCTGATATTGTAATAATTTGGGGGCATGAGCAGTGGTGTTCACCTTGTTCACTAATGGACATTGCAATGTTATGTAAATAAATAAATAAAAATTAGTTCAGTACTTGACCCTTTCTGAGAAATACGGTACACAGAAAATGTACTATACATCTTTGTACATGTACACCTCTGTAGATGTTAATTGAAACTTCCAGCCATATTTGTATTCCATGTTCTGGTGACTGCTAAGTTTTCTAATGGTAAAAAGAATTCCAAACCCATTTCATTTTGAGGAAAGAGGTGGCCCATTGTGGGCTTTTTTTTTTTTTGGCCAGATTTTCCTCTACTTTTAGCATAAACACATATAATTAAATTGCCATAGTTATTCTGGTTCATACTGTTTCCTATGCACTTCAACTTTTTTACTAAATCCAGAAGGATGTAATCAAGTAATTACTAATTCCCTTGCCGAGCTTTCATGATTTCATATACCTACCATTTAAATCTCTTTTTCACTTTTGTTAGGTCAATATACCCCTCCTCAAAGTTTATAATTTCTTTTAGTAGTAGAGCTTCATTCTGTATCTCTTCATATGAACAAGCAAGGACAACATTGTACATTGTTCAATTGTGCAGCATAATTGTTATGGCTTGGAGGTGTTTGATTTTGTTTGGATTTTTTTAAAATGAATGCATCTCTCAAATCTAAATTGTACATCCTGTTAACCATTTCTCCTCTAAACAAGTGTAAAAATAAGATTTACAGTAGCAATAAGAAAAGGAGTTGGATGATGTACCAATTCAATAACCTCTGCTTTATTTGTTTTGTAAAGGACAGAATACTTCAAATTTGGAGAACTGTCAATATGTTTGCAGATTTTTACCAAGCACTAATTTCAAGAAAGCAAGAGTAAGTCAGTCAAAGCTGCTTATCAAATGCTTGTGTTGCATATGGCTTTGTGGGGCTCTTTCTGTTTGACTTTTTAACTAGCTAATGAAAATAGACATACAGCAGATTTGGTCTGACATTGCTTTCCTGCTCCTTACTCACAGAAGAAAAAAATTTTAAAGAAATGTTAATGCTGACTGTAATACTTGTAAGTTTTCTCTTCCAATTTAATCATACTCTGTAAAATACCACTCAGTTTCATGATGAAAGAAATGCAGCTGCCACCGTTTTAATTTGATACAGCAGGCAGGTATATTTTTCCCTCTTACAAAAGTCTGCAGTCACAGCTGCCTGCTACTTAAACACTTTTTTAATTTATTTTTTTTTACCAACTTACTGCTTGCTCTTAACTGTTGAAACTCCCCTGCATTAGCTGCATCTTTAATAATTTCATACTAAGTATTACATAGGAAATTCAATAAAACTTTTTGCCCCTGAATCTTGGTGGTTATAACTGGCAGACTGGTGCCAAACTTCACTGGCATTGTGCCAGCATACATCAACAACAGAATCCATGTCAGAATTTAGGTTCTTAAATATTATCTCAGATAAACCTCAAACTGAATACACAAAACCCTGCTCAGCAATTGTCTCCCAATATGGGGGTGTTTTAATTTGCAAAATGGTTCCTTATTCAACTCAAAAATATTCTGGGTGTGTAATTCTTGTTTCTTTTCACAATCAGAACATCTGTAATCTGAACAGTCAGTAAAATTTGCCAAACTCTTTAGCATATAGAACACAGGCACAGTGGCCAAATCCTCCAAGGAGCCCCAATTCTTAACATACAAAAAAGCCCTAATCTGGCTCATATGCCAAATCAGACAGCGTTAACTCCCAGCTTTCTATTGGAGAGAGATATTCATGGAACCAAGAGAAGAGAGAGCGAAAAGGATAAGTCCATTCACTTCAGACTTAGGACTACTAGCTCTGATTCAGAAGACAATTTCATCTCTTTGATCCTAAGCTGTAAAATGCAAAAACAAGGAGCAAGACCTCTGTACCACTCCTTTCTATTCTGTTTGCTTCTGTTTGATGAAATCTACACAGTTGCAGAGGCCAGCAGAGCCTACCTTGGCTTTTAATTAGGCCACTAGTATACTTTCCTAGGAGACACAGCATTAAACCTTCCAGTTAAAAATGCTACAAAACCCAGGCCTACTCTTTCCCAGATTAGTTCTACATGAAGTTGTGATGTAAAAGATTATGATTACCACTTTTAAAATAAACAATGCAGTTAATTTAACAAAAAATCTAAACATACATACTTTAGGTTAGATTCTAAATTATCCAGAGCAGACAGTATCTCATGTTTTCTGTTCTCAGCTTCACAGTTAATAAACAGGTGTTTGAGATTGTCCTTGTGACACCTTGCTCAAACAGAAGCCTCCTTTACCGTTTCTGGGCTTTATATTTCCTCTCATCGGGAGCAGATAGCTAAAAATATGCATTATTGGGTCAGTTTGTTCCTTCTCTCACATCTAGAGCTAGGTAAAACTAACATCTGGAACTCCAGATTGCTCTAGCAGTCAAAACCTTTTTGTATCCACAACATCAAGCCCATCACAAGAAGTGTTACACTGTGTATGTAAGTTTTGATGCCAGTGTTTGGGAGATTACACTACAAAATATGTCAGTATGTAAATAATGTTTAGAAGTAATTGCAGGAAAGACAGAGAGAAAGATAGCAAGAATAAAAGCACTCTGCTATAAAGGAACATCTTTGTTCAAGTTGGTTATCTTGAACTTTTGACTACTTTCCCCACCCCATTGCAGAAACACTAAAGCATCCTTAAAAGCCAGAGATTTGAAGGTAGTTAGAATCATAGAATCACAGAATGGTTTGGGTTGGAAGGGACATCAAAGGTCATCTGCCATGGGCAGGAACACCCTCCACTAGATGAGGTTGCCCAAAATCCCTTAATGGGGCCTCCACAATGTCTCTGGGCAACCTGTTCCAGTGCCTCACCACTCTTACAGTGAAAAGTTTCTTCCTAATATCTAATCTAAACCTAACCCTCTCTCAGTTTAAAAGCATTACCTCTTGTCCTGTCACTACCTGTCCATGTAAAAAGTCCCTTTCCAGATGCCTTGTAGTCTCCTTTTATGTACTGAAAGTTTGCTATAAGGTCTCCTCAGAGCCTTCTCTTCTCCAGGCTGAACAATCCCAACTCTCACAGCCTGTCTTCATAGCAGAGGTGCTCCGGCCCTCTGATCCTCTTTGTGACCTTCCTCTTGACTCACTCCAACAGCTCAATGACTTTCTTATTTTGCGGGCCACAGAGCTGGATGCAGTACTCCAGGTGGAGTGCTCTCATGAGAGCAGAACAGAGGGGCAGAATCAACTCCCTTGACCTGCTGGTCACACTTCTTTTAATGCAGCCCAGGACACAGTTGGCTTTCTGGGCTGTAAGTGCATATTGCTGGGTCATGTCGAGCTTCTTGTCCACCAACACCCCCAAGTCCTTCTCCTCAGGGCTGCTTTCAATCCATTCGCTGCCCAGCTTGTAGCTGTGCTTGGGATTGCACCGATCCAGGTGCAGGACCTTGCACTTGGCATTGTTAACCTTCCTGTGGTTCGCACAGGCCCACCTCTCAAGCCTGTCAAGGTCCCTCTTGATGGCATCCCTTTCCTCCAGTGTGTTGCCCACACCACAGAGCTTGCTGTCATCAGCAAACTTGCTGATGGTGCACATAATCCTACTGTCCACATCACCAACAATGATATTAAATGACCCCAATCCCAATACCGAGCACTGAGGAATGACTTTCATTACTGATCTTCACTTGAACATCAAGCCATTGACCACAACTCTTTGAGTGCGGCCATCTAGTCAATTTCTTATCCTTAGTTGTGTCATTGAGATTCGCTTAGGTACCAGAGAATTTTTATAGGCACCTAAAAGATGAGATTCCTATTGATTTCACTGGGAGTTCAGCACATAACTGGGTGTAAGTTTCCTTTATGCAGCGCAAAACTTACAACAGTATAAGCAAATTTCTTTACAGGTTTTTATCAAAGATGATAGAGATGATGTTATACTCATCTGAGCATGAGAAAGCCTTCTGTAATGTATAAGGGGAAAACAAGAACATAGCTTTTATCCTTTTATTGATATTTTAACATGTCTTTCATATAGTGAGAAAAGATCCATTTAAAAACTTGAAAAATTCCTTCTCCCACAGAATCCACAAAGAACAATAGACAGAAGAACAACTTTTGTGTAAGGTAAAATTGTCCACTTTATATGAATTCCCAAGTCTGATGCTTCAAGATGAAAGCAGGTTGGAGTCAACGACTTTTAGAAGAAATGATGCAATCCTCACTTTCTCAAAAAAATCAAAAGGATTAAGGGGGGGAAAGAAGGAAAGGGGAAGAAACATCAGATTTCAGATGGCTAATTAGCAAGTACATCTTTAGGCTTGCATCTTTATGACAACTAATTATGTTAATAAGCCACACAGTGACTGACTCTTTTAGAAAGTTGAAGTTAGAATTCACTCTACAGCTACCATTTAAGTAGACAGCTGTTGAGGGATACATTTTCAAAGCTGTGTGTGGGAGTTACAACAAAGGTAAGGCTGGCCATGACAGTAGCTTTCACAACTGTTGATGTTGTAGCTCTTTCTACTCAATATTAATAAATTCAGCATGCAATTATTTTGCCATTTGTCTCGTGTAGAACCATTTATTTCTGTCTGTCAAGTAAGTACACCAAGAAAATACATTGACTAATTTCCTCAAATATAATAACTAATAAATTACTATAATGAGGCTTTGTATAACCCATAAGAAAATAAGGCAATTATTAACATGACTTGTTATCTTTTTTCTACTATGCATAATTGCCAAGACAAATTACTTAACTGTGGAATAACATTATCATACTTTCAGCATGTACTAAGAGTTTTTTTAAAAAATTACCTATGAAAATTACTATCAGCCTAAATTCTGCAATTCAGGCTCAATTGGTTCAAATTTACTTTCCAGTTTTGTTACTCTGTTAATATTTCCACAAGAAACTTAGTCAATGTTAACCGTTCTATTGGCAGTAGCTAAAACAAACAAAATAGTTTTGTGGGGACACAGGTATACTGAAACACAATCAAATGTGTCTGGAACTTCAAATTTCTGGTTTGCAACTTCTAACATTTTGCTAACTTGATTTTAAGAAGGGAAACTATTACCAAGAGGGAACACATACGTAACCAAAAAACCCCAGTGCTTTGTGCTCTAATTATTCCCTACTTAAAAGGACCAGAGATAACTGGGAAATGATAACGAAACAGAGAAGTGGGTGAAAACATGAAGCAAGAATAAAACATGGTGAATAAATAAGTCATGTGCAAGATATTCAGACTAACAGAACTTGGAAGAACTGAAATCAATGTTATTATCAAAACCAAACCTTCAAAGTACACTCTTTTTTATTCTATTTTCATCTCTGTAACATGACATATGTTTAAGGAAGATCCAAAAACAGACCCACAGTACTGAGGAACAAAAGCACCTAACCGAAGCACAGAGCACACTAAAATTCTATGGTCACTTACATATAGTCAGCTAAGGACAATAAGAGGCAATAGCTCACAGGGAGAACTGGCTGTACTGTTGCACTATCATGATGATCGTTACATGAAGAAAAGCAAGTTGGGAAGAAAAAAAAACACCAATAAACTGATTTTTCTTCAAAAATTACAGCTTTGATTGGGTGAGATAAGTTTCAGTTTGGTTACAGATGAGATTTCAGTCCATTTGCATACTATTTTGCCAGTTTACAGATACAATCATTTTAGAGCAACTTACATGTAAAGCTTCATTTTTCCTTTCAAAGTTGTTAGGTAGGTTGCCACCTTAGAAAGTTTCATGCATAACTCCTGGGCAAGTTTGTCATGCCCTAAAGATCACCTTCTTAAAGCAGAAAACACAGCAGATTAACACCTTTTAACTTTAGGTTTCATTAAGTCAAAACTGAACTTCTACAACTAGTAATTCTCTCCAGGATGTTAAATCCTATATAATGTGGATGTCCAAACTTTTTTTCTTTATGTTAGCTACATAAAGCAGTACAACAACACTACTTCTTATTCAGACTAGAGTGTTTATGTTTCTTGTTTAGATGCTGTGTCATCCACTAAGCAACAGTTCTGCCATCCAGGTCACTGATTTTACCTGTTTCAAGAGTTTGTGGTAGCGCTCACTAAAAGCCGAAGTTAGTTCTTGTATTTTCTTACTACTCTAAACTATACCACAAGAGTTAGGCCTGAAAACAAAAAGAAGTCTCCTATTTTTGTCACCTGACAGAAGTTTTATTACAGAGCACATCGCTGCCACCAAGCAAGTCATTATGCCTCATCTTTAACCTCAATGAAATTTTCTCTATTGTATGACTTTGTCAAAATATGGGCACTGAGCATTTTATTTGTTGCTCATTCTGGCACACTTATTCTGGACATTTTTTTTCCCTTAAAATCTATCTTCATGCAAGACAGACTAGTGTCACTATGTGGCAGTTAGCAAGCACTTTTAATTTGCAATTCAGTCCAAATTTTCCACTTAAAGTTTCAAGACTATAGATAAAATTAATATCACTAACAAATAATTGAAGTTGCAAAATTAACTTATTTAAGAAAAAGTGTCTGGTGTAATTTAACCAATTGAAAAATGTTTTTGTATAAAAACAGTAGGATCTTTCATCAATATATTTTCTTCTCCAAGTCAAAAGTATTTTTCTTTTAAATCTTTAAAATATATTTATAGCTAAAGAAAATTTTGGGTGTGAGAACACTAATGAATAATGAATTTATTTCAAGATTAAATTATTCAGCTGTAGTTGAAAGTAAAAGAAAGAAATCTTCCTCCCTCCGCTATGTTCTTCACTCTCCAATATCAAGGAACCGATACATACTATATATATTACTTATGATAGAAGCCAGAAACCCAGATCCCAAAAGAGAAAGTGCAGGATAATGAATGAAAGTGAAGCGCTCTGAATTACTCTGAAAATGCATGTCAATTCTCCCCTAGAAATAACTTTTCTGTCTTTATGACTGCTCATTCCTTGGTCTCTGGGCTGAAATTAATTCTGAATGGAAACAAAACCAACTGCTTACTTCTTACAAATTGCTAAAGGCATTCAGCAGAAAAGTCACTCAACTTTGGTTCATTTTGAACAGGACTTTCAGAAGCTGAGCCTGGTATACAGGGGATTTCTTCAGCTCTAAAGAAGGTCTATATGTCAGCTGAAGAAATGTTGCATGCAAAAGAAATGCTTTCATTCTAGATCCCAATAAGTGATTGATAAAGATTTATGAGATCTAAAGGAATGATCCCTGGATTTGTTCCATCACTACAAATACTATGTAAGCCAGACTAAAGCATTATATCATTTGACAAAGAAATGAGGACTAAGTGGGGTTTTTTTAATTAAAAAAAATTCTGAGACAAAGCATACCACCTGCAAAAATAGCAGTCTACCATTTGTGAAAATGTCCCTATATAATTTATCATTGTTTCTGTGGATAGCTCAGGTATTATTCTGTTATTTTCTGGCAGTTAGTAAGAAACTAAAATTTTGATTATCTGTCACCTGAAAGTTTAGATTGTTGTCTTCCTTTCACACAGCAATAGATATGGGACAACATTCTTTGATGCTGATAATCAGTTTCTTCCCCGTCCTCCGTTGGGTCAAGTAGATGAACTACAGCCACACTTTGGCAAAGGAATCATACTGGATCTTGACAAACTTTGCTGGAAAACTAATCTGAAATGTTTAATGATACAATCTCAAAGCACCTGCAGAAATGGAAATTATATCCATTATATCCATATTTTGCACAAAACTGACAGAGATTAATCAGAAAGAAGCTAGAAAGTTGAAGTGGCTTTGCTGTACAGCATGATTTCAACATGATTTCCCTTACAATTTTGTTATTGTCTCACCTTACCTAATGGCAGCCTCCATTTCAGAGCTTCAAAGCCTGAAGCAGGGAAAGGAAGGCAAGGGGCTGCACTGATGAGAGCTGCATAATGCAGATTTAGTGCCAACCTTTGTGGTTGGCAGGAAGGATAAAGCAGGAGATGGTGCAACTGAGATGGTTGTTAGTGGGAACAGATGATTAATGAGGTACGTAACAAAGAGATCTGGATAAAGAAAAAAGGGAAAGAAAGAGGAAAGAAACAACCATCCATGGTTATTTGACCCCACCAACAACCCTGCAATTTACATTGAGGGCATCAATGGAAACTCCTGTTGCAGAGATCTGTGTGCAGCTAGGTTTGCTTGATAGGAACCTGTTTCTTCTCATTATCCCAGTCTGTCTTTAACTCAAGGTAAACTCTTATGGATAAGTCATTTTATTCTTTTCCAGATAACCCATCAAAAATTCTCCAAACATCACTGCTGTTTTGTCCACAAATAGGGGAGGATCTCACACTGCAGTAAAGAGCTACAGGACTCATTAACAAGCAATAGTCAGCAGCAAACAAGACAATTATCTGAGTGAATGCTCCTGCTCTGCTCTCATGATGGCTTAAATTAACCTGTTTAAGATTGAATTGAAATAGAGAGGAAAAAAATTGCTTCAGCTTTCAGGTGGAAGACAGAGATTCAGCTAAGACTGAATATTTACTTTAGGATCCTTTCCTGACAAAATTCCTGGGAAACAGTAGCTTACCTTAATCTAATTGGCATCTTTTTAAGGCACAGATTGTTTCCTAAGGTACCTTCTTCCATTTGAGAATCAAGACCAGAGTGTTTACTTGCTCTAAACCAAGGCACCCAAAAAGTTGTAAGACACAGTTTATAAACTACATTTTAGTATGAATATAAAGTGAATTGCAGTCCAAATTTGGGCTCCAGCTTAACATAAATTGTACATTTATACCCTGGGATAAAAAGGAACTGAGGAATTAAGCAGGGGTTTTGGTTTTTTTTTTTAGAATAAAAACTTCTTGATTGCACCTTTGTTTAATTACCTTTTATCCTTCTTTTTCTTCAACAAAAACATACAGGTAGAACTTTCCATCAATAAATTATAAAGATAACAAGAACAAAAAATAACAGTCATGGGTCATTCATGGCAGTGGCAAAAGGGTGTTGCATATTTTTAAAGTTTGAGTGCGTTAGGGTTTTTAACTTCCACTGTTGCTCTCAAAGCTCTTTGCTAATAGAAGTAACTAATTGTGACGTAGGTGGTCAGGTCACAGGGCTGACCCTCCACATTCACAACTACAGTGCATGTACTAGCTTGGGATAGATGAGTTTTCTTCTGATTTATAAGTTTTAGGTACTTACCAGATATTAAGTTATTTCTGTTCATTTCTATATTTTCTGTTTTCCGTGCTTGGTAAGTGGGATTTTATTATGTCACCGTTATTTTGCAGACACTGACGTAGCAGCTGTGCACTCAGCATTGCATCTCTCCTACAAGCAAATTCAAGCAGATATGGCTGTTGTAGTGCACCTGACCCTGACCAGTCCATGTGGCTGACACACAAGACCCCTGCGCTGAAGTAACTTCTTACATTTCTAGAGTTTAGAGCTTATTTGATCTACAGATATTCCTTCAGAATTGAAGAACCATGTACTCTTACCCACAACAGATATGAGAACAACACGTGTCTTCATCCCAAGTATATTTATCCTACTCTGTAATAACACAATTTAAAAGGATTTCTACCTGCTGGGATGTTTGGTCAGAAATTAATGCTGTAATGCTCTTCAGCTGCTGCAGCTTTCATGCAAACAGCACCGTTTTCCGTAAGAGTCTGAAACCATGTGCACCCAATAAGCAGCTGATAGGAAATATCTTAATAATTTGGGTTTTAATCTTAAGTCAATAAAAGATTTAAAGACATTCTGTCAACCTGTCTTCTCTGTAGCATGTTTATGAGAGTAGAAGTAAAGGCTAATTAACAAAATCAAAAGCAACCCCATTCAAATATTAAGCAGATTTTTCTTTTTCTGGTGGGTTGGGTTTTTTTGGGGGCTGGGGGGTTGGTTGCTTGGCTGGTTTTGGGTTTTTAGAGTGGCTTTTTTGTTTTGTTTTGTTTGGTTTTTCTCTGCATAACCACATACTTAGAGGGAATCTACTCAATCTAAAAACTTTTAAGGCTAAATCTTTCATGCTTTTCTTAGGGTATCCCACATTTTTTTCCATACTTTTTTTTATTAGTCATAATGCCCCCAAATTCAGTACACAACATACAGATGACAGAATTACAATTAATCTTTTATAAGTACTTCAAAACATGAGGAAAAAAGAAATACACAGAGAATTAAAGATATATAAAGTTATCCTTTATCCCTTTTCAAGATGAGTACCTTTGAATTAAAAAAACCCACCAAATATAACCTGACTCATAATCTGGTAAACTAAGTAATGTTTTCTAGTAAATCCATTTGAATATGTTGTATGGAGTAAGATAGAATGGCATCAGTTTTAAATCCTCAGTTTAACTTCTGCTCTGATGCTATAATAATAAATATAGTATAAGTGGGAATGATACAGCTCAATTCAGCACAGAGAAGAAACATATGGCTTCTGAATAGATTTAATATAATTCTTTGCTCTTGTTCAGCTTTCCTTCCCCACATAATGAAAAAGTGAAAATATTGTTTGACCACAGAATTTGGAATAAATACAGATGTTTAGAAACATAAAGCTGAGGTCAACTCTACAGCATTTAGGAAGATGCTTCAGATTTATTTGTTCCTGGTCTTAAACCAAGCCTCTGATCAACTCACCTAATCCCATCTGGATTGCTAAAGTTTGCCCTGTGGTGAATCTGACAACAGATCTGACAAGAAGTAACAAGTGTCCTCCTAATAACTCTTACTGCCTTCACATGATGGAAAAAATGTGGGAAACATTTTAAGTTTTCCTTTCATTGGTGATGCACATCTTTTCATTACAGAAGAAATAAATCTGATCAGGCTTTCAACAACCAAATGTCTAGAGACATCTCCTTCCCCATGGAATAAAAATAAAGTATTTATGCATAAATTACATTTGCTAATGATTTTCAGCATAGTGGTCTGTGTTATGTTTTCAGAAACACTCACAGATTATCATACCTTTTAATACTAATCTCAAATAATCTGCTTCCTGGGGTTTGTCGCAGTTGTTTCCTAGGTCTGGCGTGATGTTAATGTTGCCTCTCACTGAAAGTGCCATTTAGTACAGATTCTAATATACTGTGATATCTACTGAGAAGATTTGATACCAGTAATTAGAAATACTTCCCATACAAACACCTAATAATCTGTCCTGCTATCCTTTAGTAGAATTGCCTGTATATTTCAGCTACTGGCACTCATAATCACAAATTAATTCTTAGAATATATAAAACCACTTTTTCCATCTTCAGCAACCAAGTGCTTCAAGCAGAACAAATTCTCAGAGCAAATTTAAGAAAAATTGCTGATAGCCTAACTCTAAAACGTAGAGGACCAGAGGAAAATCTTTGTGCTTCTGACCTTCCAGGTATTTAACGAGGGAGTTTCTATAATAAGAAATAAACTAGTGAACTGGTGAAGATAAAGAGCTACTATTTTACCAGGCAAAAATACCTTCAAATGAGTAATCTGTTGAGCATAACTAAATGGGCATCACGGATGAATTTAAAACTCTCTTATACAGATTACTCTTTAGAAAACCTTTTTTTCCTTACTTTCCTTCTATCATGACAAAATGAGACATATAAACACATCTACTGAACAAACCACAGACACTAAATCTCAATTTAATATACATAATATTAAGGTTAGAATAAAATGATCATTTCATTAATGTCCATTTATGTCCAACTTCACAGACAAATTTTTTACTGATAACTTTAAGATTTTAGACCCTAGAATTTTCCTGTCTTGAGAAGCATACTCTAGAATTACGTAATAGACACGTATTTAAGAAATTGCTTAGTGTCACAATATAAATGTGGTGGGATACAGTTATCAAAAGCATTATTAAATACTTATATCTATGCAACTCAGGGAATAACTCCAAGCATCACCTCTGAATTCCCTGCATATAAATATTTCTGATTCCTCTATCTGTGGCTGACAAAACAAATTAATAATTGATTGGTCTTCAGAATAAAATAAGCATTTAAATTAAGCGACTAGTAGCATGACTTCCCATTGCTTTTTGAAAAAAAAGTACTCATGAACTTAGACTAGACATGGTCACTGTGAAAACACATTCGAGTCTCATTGCTTTGCTACTAGAGCTAAATTCCAGAAGGACCTTTTACCATGAACAAAAGTGCCTTGGAAAAAGGCATAGGAAAATTTGGTATGAGAATTATCTTGAAAATACTTTATACTTTAATATGTTTATTTATCAGCACTAACTTTATTACATTCTTTAGAAGAGTTCCTTGTACAGAAAGTTTCTTACTACATATGCTACAAGGTAGTATGTGGTTAAAAATAGACATACAGTTATGACTGAATTAACACAACATTCTGTGTTATATTTAGGAACATAAACTATAATTACAGTATATTGCATACTACCATTTAATTAATGTATTTATGAGCACAGATCTAGCCAACCAGAAACACTATTTCTAGATAAATAGACTGTTGAAAATAATTGTGAGGATAAGAAAATAATTCTTCTCTGTACTCAATTTCCTGATTAGCTCACTTAATAAGCATCACTGATTCCCTCAGAATCCAACAGAAGCTATACCTTTCAGTGATCCAGGCAGTTTCATTCAGGCTTAATTTTGAGGAACAGCTGGGCTCAAATCCAAGATTGCTTTCTCAGTCTGTCTCCCATTACTTCAGTGTCTGACTTGCCTTGATCTGGTGTGGCAGAAGCATACTTCAGTTTCTTTTACTTAAAAGAAGAAACTGCATACTGATCTATCAGAACTTCAGCAACGAGCAATTTTTTCTCCTATTACTGTTCTTAAAAGGCAAGTGCCACAAAAAAATAAATACAACACTAAGAGGTACCTTTGCCTCTAGTAATCTTTAATTGAATGTTATCAAGATTCATACAAGCAGTTGTAAATTGAACTACAAAAAGCATTACATTAGTGCATTCAAGTATGAGTCAAAAAACATTTGCATATAATTTAAAAGACACGTTCACAACATACATTAATTCAATGTCCTAAAGACATGAAATATGCTCAACTGTGAACATGTGACTTTAGCTGGTGCATTACAACACATAGAAATAAAAATTTCATCTTGTCTATGTAATGTTGTTGCAGGATAATCAATGAGCCCAGGCAAAGACTAATATATTTTTTAAAAAAATTTATTAGAAGAATGTGTCCATTACCAGTATCAGTGGACAAATCATCAGCAAAAGAACAGGTTCAAAAGCCTTCAGGTATACAAGCCTGGTTGCAATGATGCTCTGAAAATTTCCTACCACATTGAAATCAGCTTTTTTTTTTCCTTCCTGTGTATATCATCATGACACAGACAACACTCCCTCTGGAAAAAAAATCAATCTTACCAGAGGAAAATGAAATTCAAAGTAGTCTTCGGTGACAGTAGGCAAGCAACTCCCTTTTTTTTTTTCTGTACTTGATTTTTCTTATCTATAAAATCAGCAAATGTTATTGCATTTGTTGATAAAGTATTTTAATATCTACTAATGAAATAATGTACCCTTTTTTTGAGACATACTAATGAAATGACCATTACAAACAAGCAAACAAACAAAAAAAAGAGCTGGTCAATATTTCTATAGAGCTATCATTAGATACATTACTTAGAAGAATTAGAATTAGATACATTACTTGAAGAAGGTGCTTACTGACTGGAGAAAGAATGAAAAAATAGAGTACTCTCAGTCCTACAAGAATCTTTTGTCCAAAGCACTCTTTAAAAAACAAACAATCAAACAAAACCCCACCTAAAACAACCAAAACCCTCACAAACAACCATAAAAACCAACAAGGGCTGGGGATATGGGGGCAGGGGAGACAAGTGAAGAAAAGTGGTTAGAAACCTTTGGAAAGGTGCTTATTGGGGCCTATCATAAGATATTTCCTTCTGATTAACCAGAACAATTTTGACACTAGTGAAGGAGAATATAGTCACATGCAAAGACATAGCAGATGCTAAAATGCAGACAGTGGAGCTAATAAGTTGTTTGCTTGGCATCTCAGGAGAGAATGGGCAAAACAAATGTTAAAGGCTGCATGCCAGAATGACAAGCATCTTAAACTAAGGATGTCTGTGGTACAGCAATAAAAAAATGTCTCAGCAAGGGCCACATCTGTAATTCATGTAGACACTTATTTGATAGGATATACATTGAAACTGGCTTTCTGTTATACTCCCGAAGCAGCAACAAAAAAGAAATACAGAAATGGACTGTCATATTCTAAGTACTCTCCAGCTGTTTCATGTTTCTTTCCTACCTCATCTGCCAAAAGAATTTTATTCCTTCTTTTTCGTCCCTCATATTTTCATTTTTTAATTTAGGTTATTGAACTGGGGAGGTCCCAACAGAATAAGAAGAAACTTTGTTCAAATATTCAGTGTCATAAATAAAGTTTTTAATAATTTCGTCTGTAATAAACACTCTAATCTAAATATGACAAACATATTCATTGGGTCTATCATATTCGGACGTAGCCAAATATTCATTTATAATACTAGAACAGCTCAACATTTGTTGGCCATCTGTAATTATAGACTTATAGAATAGATAGCCCAAGGGCAAATTCTACTATGACATTTTAAAATTATGTCAGAGAACAAATACAAGCCTAGTGTTTTTCCATCCATCCAAATCTCTTCTCTTCTTTGCTTGTGTAAATAAACCTTAACCCAAGCTATAAATACAGTTCATTACACCTTTTTGATGCCTGGCTAAGCCAGTTTGCTGCTTTCGTGTTCAAGTAACACACGCACAGGCGTGTGGCCATATTAATAACTCTCATTTGATTCAGGAATGCCACTGAAAGTTCATTCCTCCATATATAACTCTGAAGCAGAAAAAGTGTGAAAAGTTCAAATTCCAAGTGGGTATCTAATAATCCAAGTGATTCCTGAATGTACTCAAAGCATATTACTGCACTGTCTCAGTTCTGTCCTTTATTACAGATACAGAAGCACTACCCTCCATCTGAATCTCCCAGCACCTTTCATAAGGGGTTTTTTGGACAAAAGAACAGACGAAAAAATAAAAGCAGGGTGTACTCCTACTACAGTAACCATATCTCAACCTGCTGCAAAATAACTTCCTTTAACCAAAAAATAGTAACAGAGTCTTTTTAAATAGCTACGCTTAGACATTTTACTTACTGTCAGCAGTCCCCAGTTGTAAAAGGAGAGACTTACAGAAGCAGAAGAATGCTTCTGTATAGCTTGTGTTTATTCAGGACAGTATCACTACACTACTGTATTATGCTTGTAATTATGTGACACATCAGATTATAGTTGACTTTCTTCTGTACCTGTACATTAAAGAGAATATTCAAAAACTTAGCAATACTATTGACCATTACAAAATCCTTTAGGGACACTCATTTCCCAGAAGCTTGGGTAACACAATGTGATTGACACAGTATGAGAAATTATTCTAGTGAAGTTCCTGTTTTTTTTTTTTCCTTTTTTTTTACTATATTGCTATTGACTGCACATTCTGTTCTCAGCGCTTGTGGAGGAAAGACCATTATTTCTGTCTCAAGTAGTTTTATATGGCTTTTATTTTAGACACAGTAGCTACATTTACATTGGAATATTTTTCAAGTGTTCTACAGACGGAGAAGAAAGTCAGTGTCTAGCAAGACACACTGCTTGTTTCCTTTTATAGAACATGTAAATGGTGATTCATATGACTTTTCCCAAGTAACAACTGCCCAAACAAGATTTGTGTAATACATATTGTGAATTTCAACAGCTAACCATAAGGAAAATGTAAGGATTATGAAACATATTTTCAATAGTAAAAAAACCATGAAGAAAGTTTATAATGTTCAAGATTTTGTGTGACATCACTAAACTACCAGCAATACTTCATCAGAAGAGTAAAAGCAAAGTACCTTTTCTGATACAAATAAAAAAGAAAATGTAGAACTGGAATTAAGTTAATTGTAGCAGTTGTGGTCTTACAACAGTTATGACTTGGATTTGAATGGTTTTCTTCCTTAATCTGCTTTTAGTCTCCCAGTAATCACAGTCGCCACAATCAAGCCCAGGCAAAATTGATCAAGCAATAAGAATGTGACTGTAAATAATAAAGGGAACTATCATAAAGAACCACAGGAGTTTTAAAGTACATGTGGAAAGTAGCTTCCTATTTAAAAATATAAATTATTTTATTCTAAAATATGCTTGGTCAGCAATCATTATTACAAGTGTGGACAATTACCAATTTTCTAACTGTGTTTCTTTCATGGCCCTTATAAAATTCAGGAAAACTTTATATTCCAACATGACAGAATAGTAATTCTGTCATCAGGGATTATTTCAGTGACTTCACAGAGGTGTAAATACCTATGTAAACTTCAAGGACATAGAGAAGCAAAACCATTTCTTTTAAAGCTTTATCTTGCACTTTTTGTAACCATTTTAAGCTTTTCTATTAACTGTAATTCATGTCCAGAAATAGTAACCAAGAGGTTATACCTGACAAAAAACATAGCTCTGCAATACTTAGTTTTCTAAGACACTAGGAGATGAAGATGTTTCTTATCCCTGAATAACAATATATTCACTTACTGTAGGTTAAAACATTCCCTAAACAGGGAATGTGTTTCATTTAGGAAATACGAAAGTAAAGTTTAAAAGAGCAACAAGAGAAGTAAGAGAAAAATAATCATCAAGAAACTGAAAAAAAGAAAGAAAAAGAGCAGAGAAGGAAAGATACAAATACCAAGAAGCATAACTCAGGTGTAATACTCCCTCTCAAAAAGCTAGTATACTTAAGCTTAATCTGCAGGCTATTTGAATATCAAGACCACTAAGAATTTTGGAGATTTTGGAGAAAGTCAATAAACCAAGACTTTTGAGCAGCACTGGACTGCCACAATTCTGTCCCAAAGACAAACTGGTTAGCCATTTTCATATCAGTATTAAACCCCACAACTGTTTCTTGTGAATAGGTGTTCCACACAAGTGTGCTGACCTTAGTCAGCCACATGCTATAATTACCCTCTCTCATGTGCACGTTTGGACAAACATTAGCTCAGTGTAATGACACTTGTTCAATTGATTGCCGCACAGAGTCTTAGGAATTAGATGTGAATGTGTGCAGGACAGTATCATGGGAAAAGCTCTTGTACGTTTTCTGGGAGATCAGCATGACTGGGTGTCTATCCAAAGAGCCTGCCCTTATGCGCACAGGGAATAGAAGGATTTGGAGGTCTGCATGCAGTTGCAGAGTTATGACCTCAATAGGATCACAGCTGCTTGGTGGGGCAATCTGTATGCCTGGACTGCTACTGTGAAGGCTATAGATTCTTTAGGAAGGATATGCTAGTTAGGTGAGGAGGGAGGATCACTCTTTGCGTGAGAGCAGTAGGAATGCATGGAACTATGCTGGGGACAGGGCTGGTAGGCAAATATGGGCAACATTGCAGTGGGTGTCTGCTACAGAGTGCCTGATCTGGATGAAAAAGTAAATGAGGCCTTCATAGACAACTGAAAGAAGCCTCATGTGGGAGCTGAACCACCACTATCTGCTGGAGAAACAATACAGCAGGCACAGGCAAGGGCACAAGCTTTTGGAGTGCATTGATGATAACTTCCTGACACAGGTGATACAGAAGCCAATGTGAGGAGATGCTCTACTAGACTTCATACTTGCAAACAAGAAAGTACTGGTTGAGGTTATAAGGGTTGGGAGTAGCCTTGGCTGCAGTGATAATGAGATGATGAAGATCAGGATCCTGAGAAGATTAAATAAGGCAAACAGCAAGATCACAACTCTGGCATTAAGAGCACAGATTTTGACCTGTTCAGGCACCTGCTTGGAAGAATCCCATAGGAGCCTGTCCTAGAGAGAAGAGGGGACCAGGAGAGTTAGCTGGTCTTCACATCACTTCCTCCAAGCTCAAGAATGGTCAATCCCAGTGAGTAGGAAAACAAGTAAAGGTAGCAGAGGGCCAGCATGGATGAACAAGGAGCTCCTGACAAAAATCAGATATAAAAATTAAGGGTACAGGAGGTGGAACCAGGAACAGGCGAACCAGGAAGAATATAGATGCTGTCTGAGAGTACAGGGTTAGGAAAGCTAGTTTTTCTGGAACTTCATCTGGCAAGGGACATGTAGGGCAACAAGAAGGTCTTTGGTGTGTACAGCAGCAAGAAAAGGAAGACTAAGACAAATTTTGACTTGCCGCTGAAGAGAGTGGAGAGGCTGATGAAAGGAAAAGAAAAAAGACAAGGTACTCAGCACTGTCTTCACCTCACTCTTTACTAGCAAGACTGGCCCTCAGCAATCCCAGTCCACTGAGACTGGTACGGAAGTCCAGAGCAAGGAGGACTTAACCTCAATGGAGAAGGATCAGGTTAGGGAACATTTAAACAAGTGGGATATTTGCAAGTTCTGTTCACAGCTTTACAGAAGAAGCCCTGGGGATCCTGGTGGACAGCAGGTTGATCCTGACTCAGCAACGTGCCCTTGTTGCAAAAGCTAAGCCTCCCAGACTGTATTAAGAGCAGCGTTGCAGGAAGCAGGTTGAGGGAGGTGATCCTTCCCCTCTGTTCAACCATATCTGGAACATGATGTCCAGGTCCTGACTCCCTGGTACAACAGAGACATGGACATACAAGAGCAAGTCCAGAAAAGAGCCACCAAGACGGCTAAGGGATTGGAGCATCTCATGTATGAAGAAATGCTGAGAGAACTGGGACTGTTCAGCCTGGAAAAAAGAAATCTCAGCAGTGATCTAACTGACATGTAAGAGTATCTAATAGAGAGGGCAAAGAAAATGAGTCAGAATCTTCTCAGAGGTGCCCTGTGGCAGGACAAGAGGAAATGGCCACAAATTGAAATACCTGAAATGAAGTTTACATGCAAGACAACCTTTTTTTTACTGTGAGCGTAGTCAAAGACTGAAACAAGTTGCCCAGAAGAGTGGTGGAGTGTTCATCTTTGAAGATACTCAGACCCACTGGACATGGCCCTGCGCAACTAGTTCTAGCAGGGCGTTGGACTAGACATTCTCCAGAGGTCCCCTTTAAACCTTTGCCATTTTGCAAATCTGTAATTCTGTGAATAAAATGGTAAAATGTATGCATTTTTTTATTTTTAGATTTTCTTGAATTATACAGTTTCTGCAGAATTGCTATTGATTTTTTTTTTTTGACCTCATAATGGTTAAAAGCCACAAAGGCCATGGAGATGAAAATATTCCCTCCCATTTCTAATACTCCCTTTCTTTGACAGATGAATGATCTTTTCCCCACTGATCTCACCTGACCTTCAGTTCTCCCTATTCCCTCCTTGTTATCTTCTGTCCCATCTTTAAAAGCTACATTATGCACTCCTGCTCTCACCACCTTTCATTCTTCTCAGTGATGATGAGAAGTAACTTTTAGCTTTACCTTTCTGCAAACATAGCATCACCTTCCTGCCTCTTGAACTGAGATAAATTATGCAATGAACAGCCTGCTCGATGCCCCTAAGATTCACTGAGAGAGCAAATGAAAGAATTTACTTGCCAATTGTTTTATGGAACTGAGTGAGATCCCTTAAGTTTTCCACTGTGTTTCTCTCTCCTTCTTTTCTCAGTTCTACAGAATTAGAAAGATATTTTAACAACTTCACGCTCTTGTTCTCCATGAAGACTTATTTTCTAGAACCTACAGAGTCAGGCTAAATAAGGCTCCTTCAGCAGTTATTGGAATCACTAGGCCTGTTGCATACTTGCACAAGTTTAGACTTGTGCATGTCTGGCACCATTATATTTAGGAGATGATGTATGTCTCCAATCAACAGTGCTTTACAGTGTACCTTGATGCATCTGCATTACAGATTACTATCAATACTCCATCGCTAATAGCCCATGTGATCCCACTACCTCCTTCTTACTAAAATCATCAGTTGCAGAGGACAACTGTATTGTCTTAACTAAAATTCCAGCTTGGCCACATTTTGTAATGATATCTACTATTCTGAGCTATACTGAAGTAAATGAGTTAACTCAGGCTCAATGAATCTTAAACTTACACAAATTTCTGAAATGCACACGGATGCACATTTGTGTGGTACTGACTGTGAAGGAAGCTGTGCTTTACATTCAGATAGTGTTGTCTCACTTGTTAAAAAAAGTACAACACATATTCTTCTCATTTCATCGTTGATCCATCAGCAATGTAGAAATGCCTAGGTCACATGTTCAGCTATTTATGATGCTGATAGCAGAGAAACCACAATCACTTGCTGCTGACTACTGGAAGTGTGTGTGGTTTTCTAAGAAGATTTAAGGAGACTTCCTTGATTTTTCTACATGCCACAGACAGCTTCTCATAATGCAAAGTTAGTACGTCTCTCTTCTACAAGGCTTTTGTAGAGAGTTGTTGTTCAGTCTGTGGAGTTGGCCTGCCTGGATCAAAATAACACAAAATAAGTTCTATTGCTCTAAATTTCACCCATCGCCTGGTGAAGACTCATCAGGGTACGTTATAATCACATACTTCTTTGCATGTGCTCTACAAATAGAGCACAGTTTTTCAAAACATGGCATCATAATTTGCAACATTAACTAGGTAATTGTTCTCTCTATTTCTCTGAATCTGTGCAATAATCCATGATGTTACTTTTGTATTTCCTCTTGCTTTTCCGTTATATCTCCAGACACAATAGAAAATTCGTGTACTGTATGTACGTGAAGTGTACTCTTCCACCAGGTAGGAAGCCCTGAAAACTTTTTGCATGTCAGCCTGCAAATTTTCCTCTTGTGGGTAAAAGGCATTTAACAACTGGACCATATGTTATGCAGCACAGTGCAAAATATGAAATGAAATGCTGTAGAACTGAACTTACTGCTGATATAGGCCATGAATAACGATCACAAAACAATTTACTAACATTAGTGTTGGATTTCCACCTGTAAGCCACAAGGCTGGACTACTGGTATATCTGACACGTCAATGTAACATGCCAGCATGTATGCGTTTAACTTAAGATTTTATTTGTCTGTCATCCTCCTGAGCTCCAAGATTGTTCTCCTCAACCACACCTTTGAGGTTTGGTATATTTCTTATCAAGCACTTGCTGAAGTTTATGAACCTTTCCTTACTGTTTTTTGTCCCTGTGTTGGAATTCATTTGACTCATGAAATAATGTCTGTGTTGTATGTGTGTTCCAATCTTACATTTTCAAGAACTTAGATATTCCTCATGATGTTGGAGGAAAGCAGCAACTGGAGCAGGCAATACTTCAAATATAATGTACAAAGATATCATTATTTCTCACTTATTCAACGTCATTCTGAATAATTTCTCTCTGTGATTCCTGCCGTATGGTAACAGGATGCCAGTTCCTTGCTGCAGCATTAAGTCTCTTCTTTTAATCTATTCTGAAAACATCTCTCTCCTCTCTCCTTATACCTGTTAAATAATAAATAGTAGATGTCAAAGGAGAAATAAACTCCATAAGTCATGATGAATAAGATTAACAGGAAAAGTTTTGGGTTTGTTGTTGGATGTTTTGTTGTTTTTAGTAAAAGAAGTCTGTCTTTGATTATTAATGGCTTCTATGATCACAAAGTTAGTACGTTCTTCTCTTATTAAAACAAATAACTTCTGTTCTCAGACTTTATGGTTCCAGTAAAACATTTTTCTAACAGCAAGAGAAGTGCATGCAGTGCAAAACATCCATCAACAGCACCATTCATGGTCATATAACAAGCTTTTCCAGCACTGTATAAAAGAAATGGCAGTTGTCTTTCTGCATCAACAGGAACATACTGAGATACATTTTAGGGCTAAAGAGAGTCTATTATCTTTTTTGTCTCATCATCTGATGATCCAAAATACTGATGTACACCCTACTTAGCAGATATATTGGTTAAATAAGTGAAGGAGTGCCAAGTTGCAAAGTCTTGTGGTGACTTACTAAGAAAAATGCCAATTTCAAGTAAAGACAACAGTTGACTGAAAGTGAAGAGCAGAAATGAAATCATGTACATGAAAAGTACTTCAATTTATGTAAATATATGCAGCATGACCATGATGAAACAGTGCAGAAATAAACATACAGAAGGTAGAAACCAAGTATGTACACTTGGTTGTTCAGATTTTTTTAACGCAGATGTCTCTTAAGGAAGCAATTATAAAGTAAAGTTCATGATGTCTTGTTCAGTGAGCTAAAAAAAAAGTGAAAATATTATATTAAAAATAGAAAGGCATTTGAAAAGCATATTTTGGCCCATTCCCTGCTTCTTATTGTGAAACACTGACTTGAGAACTCCCACCACCTGTGCAGAGTCAGACTTGAAAAATGAAGTAGGGACATGTCAGCATATTTATTGGCATAAATAATTTTCAGTATCATGAATTGTGAACAGTGTTCACATCAAAGTATCTAAAGCTGGGACTGCAGTTTTGTTTCTATAACAAGTGCTGTTTTCTCATGGGTCAATAATCTTGACAAACTAGTAGGTGGAATGGCTTTCTTACAAAGCAATAAACCACAAATAATACTTCCTCAGCCAAATCTAAGAAATAACACTTACAAAAGAGGTAATTTTTGGCATGTTTATTGAAAACTTTTCCTCTTCCAAGCTAACTTCATTATTTTGAAGCCAGAATAATTACTTCTTATAGTACCTACAGGGAAAATACTGGGAGCAAAATCAGCTCAGTGAGACATCTGGTCTTCTTTAATAGCATTCATAATTTAAAAATGTGACTTTATAGGTATAGCACCTAACCCTTCCCAATCCCCAACTACACATTTGAATATGTAGTTTATTGGGCAATAGGAATATTTTTATTTAGCCATTCAGATTTTAATTGTGCTCCCACAGCTCCTATTGCTCTGTCGAGCAAATTTAAGGGATTTGGTGTTACTAAAAAGAAAAGAAATCAGACTTTATAGATAGGCAAAAATCTTTGGGTTTTGGCAGTACAAGACTACAGGTAGTTAGCTATTACCTTAGACAAGCAAGAGAAGATCAACAAATCTGAACAATTAGGTTGAGAACTTACTGCTCACACTGTATGAATTCTATAGGTAGTTTCAACTAGCTCCACTCTGTGTGAAGGGACCAAATGTTCATCTGTTATTTTTTTTGTTCTGAGAGGAATCCAGTTCAAGCACTCAGAGACTTCTCCATAACATCAACCAAAGCACAGCAACCAAAGAATTGGGCTATTCTCTTGAAAAGCACACTTTGGTCCCAAACTAAAACACTAATGTTCATCACACTGACACATTCCCAGATACATCAGTCTTTTTCATAGGCCAGAATTAAACACTGATGCTCATCAGATTTGTTCAGGGATAATGATCACGTAAATAATTTTAAGAAATGTAAAGCTATGGGAACATTACCCTAGGGGAAGTGAACTTTCAACATATAATCAGAAAAAAAATGTGTTTATTCATGGTAGGGGGTAGCTGTTCTTGAAAGTCACAGATATCTATTCCAGTTTATCAGATAGGTGTTAATTACCTGACTCTCAGAGTCTTAAATCTCCACAGAGAGCAGTTTACAGTTATAGATTACTTTAGCACTCATACAAGTTTCACCTTTTCCCAGAGAGAAAATTCCCTGTATCCTGAATGCATTAACTGGAACATCTTATCCAAGGTTTCAGTTTTTACTTCTGATAGAAAACAGTCTTGTCAATCTATTACATGGAAATATTGAGTGTACAGTACTTTTTGAAACCTTGGTTATGAGCCAGCTTTACTTCATTCTTCAGGGTATAGGTAAACTGAAGCAACCGCCGTGCAAACCCGAGATGAGTTATGTTTTGCCGTCAATGATTTTGACACGGCTTTCACCTTACATTCACCACGTCTTAAATTTGCAATATAATGGCCTACTGGGTTGAAGCCTATTGATAAAATTTTTTTCAGCTAAGGAAAATAAGAGAGAGAAGACTCAATGACATCAGTTAAGAAAGTTGCATGTTAATATTTATGCATAAGTAAGTAAGGCTAAACAGGAACAGAGACGACCCTAATGTAAATGGGGGGCTTCAGAGCTCAGGAGCATCATGGGGATGGGCATGAATAGAATTGCATGTCACTAACAGACAGAATTGCACAGCCTCTATTAAATCTGTGAGCAGGCCAGAAGACTCACAGTTAGCATTAAACTCCAGGTCTTGGGAGAATTTCCCATCACAAATGGAGCTGTATATACATTGATTACCAAGAACAACTGATAAGAGACATCTAAAGAGCAAGAAAATGGTGCTAAACGCTCATTAGTTGCAGATATTTAAATTACACAGATTTTATTAGAAATTGAAAATATTTATTTGGAGCCTTAAAAGTCTGAGGGGAGGCCAGGGGGCAGAAGGAGGAGCAAAAGCATGGAATAGTTTGTCTGTCTTCTGGAAGATGTCAAATTGAATTTCAGTTTCAAAGCACACATTGTTTTGGACCCAAACAATGCTTTAAGCTTCAGAGGTGAAACTCTATCCACTGCAACATTAATTAAAATGTACTTTCATGAAGCTACATCCCCTTCTCAACACCAAAAACTCCAGTTCTAATCTGCAAACCAGAATCTATTGCATAGTGCTGCTGACGTGGAAGGAAATACATAAATACATGTACTTGAACAGAACATTCCCATAAATTCTTGTTCTAAAAACTGCTTTGCAGCTTCCTGAAGTGTTCCACACTATGACTAGTATTGTCCTTTTTAATACCGAACTATAAAATGACAGCTCTGTGACATTTACATCCTCACTAACATACAGAATGCAAAGCATTTTGAAGAAGAGGGTAAGGTAGGATAGGATCTAGTTGAATGATCTTTACTCAGAAATAGCTTTAAAAATTATTTTTAAATAAAAAATGGTTACACTTCCCAGTTTTACACGGCTATGGGATATTATTGCTTGCAGACTATATACCAGTTTGAAATGCAGCTTTCAGTATTGCTCTTCAACAGCAGGAAAAAGCTATATAGCTGACCAAGTTCAGCATGTTTAAAAGTCAGTATCACCATCTAGTGGCAGTTTGAAGGAGTTTAGCTAGCACATCCTTCAATGCACTATTTTGTTTATTACATAAGAACAATATATTCAGATGTTTCCTACTCGCATTACACTCATTTAACCACATCAGTTAAATATTTGGCTAACATTCTAACGTAGAATCTCATTCTCATTCATGCAAATGGTAGCTTCATAATATTTGTGAAAACCTAAAATTCATTTTTCCTGGCAGTTTGCTGCCCTTTTCTGACAGACCTTTTCACATAACTTTGGGACCTACACAGATGGCTACCTACAATATTTAATATAGCTTAAGTATTCACATTCTTATATTTTTAATTTTGCAGAATAATTTTATTTTGCAGAATGAATAAATTAATTGCACAAAATTATTACTGTATTGTTGGGTTTTTTTCCGGTTTATGTCAGTGTTATGATCTCACAGGGGATGCTGTGCAACACTGTTTAAAGCATAAACTGCTCTCAAGACGAAATACCTTCGTAACTCTGGTTAAGAAACAAAATCTGTTCAACAGTATTGTTCCAATGTTGTGTAAACCACCTCTCCAACCACTCCATTTTTTTCTCCCCCCTCCCCCCCCTTCCCTATTTAACATCTATTGCTGTAGAAAAAAGTAAAACCTTTTATTACATGGTAATCTATGGTAATAGCAAGTTCTAGTAAACAAACACAGACCTCTTTAGTAAATGCCATTTCTCAAGGTTATTGTGTAACAGTAAAACCACTGGACTTCACTAAATAATTTCTTATTCATAGGATGGAGATATTAGCATTTGTTGTTCTGATATACTAGTACTATTTCTTTTAAATTATATTTAAAAAATGCTGATAGATTGACTCGACTTATTAACTATCCATTTTCTTTAACAGTGCAAGAAAGTTAGTTTTTACTGTTTGATTAAGAACACAGAGTTGTCATGCCAATCACACTCATGAGCCTTTAGAATAGATAATAAAATCCAAAATCCATCCTATCTACCACAGTTCTCTAAAAGTTCTACTTCTCACGTAGTCCAATATATTCTCTTTTCTTTAGCTCATTCATGGTATTTCTTACTGTTTTGGTGTTTTACTGATTCCAAGAGAAGAATCGTCTGAGGAAACATGGTTCAATTTACCCTGTTGCCAAGAAGCCGCTTCTTCAATTCTTTGGAACAATTTTAACATTTTACTCCATAAAATAATTTTTTTTGCATAATCACCATTTTTTTCCAAACTCTACCTTCTCCTTTTCCTTTCTTTGGTGGGGTTTGTTTTTTTTGGTGGGTTGGTTTTTTGGGTGATTGTTTGGGTTTTTTGTGGGCTTTTTTGGCTTTATTTTGTTTTGGTGCTGGGGGGTTTTTTGTTGTTTTTTTTTTGGGGGGGGGGTTGTTGGGTGGTGGTTTGTTTTTTGGGGGAGATTTTTTTGATGTACACTAAAGATTCTGCCCAGAGTTTATGTCTCCAGCAGGTACTACGCAACAGAGACTACTGCTGCCCTCCAAACTATTAAACCCTTCCTTACCTCACTGCACAGCATTTTGTATGCTTTACAAACCATGAAATTCTATCATTACTTAGAATGCAGAGAATAGCCACAAATGCTGTAGAATCTAAAAAAATGATCCCAACAGGACTGCAAGTTTTATTACAGAGCTCTCCCTCCCCAGCATATAGATGTTGCAGTTTACAACCATAGGCCAGCCTGCGTTTTAAGGGCCAGAAACGTAGGCAACCCATACAGTTTATATGTGCAGTATCCCAACCAGCAGAGCCAGTGGAAAAAGAGCACCTCCGACTCTGAAATCCTCAATATATTATATCAGAATAGCCAAAAGTCAATTGCAAAAATACGTAAACCTTTTGGACAGGGAAAGAACGTGTCAAGGAGCTGGAAGAAGCTGCACTCTTTCTCCATTTTCTGGGAAAGATGTGATATTCAGGGGAAAGAGATAGGTGAAGTCTCCATTCTGTTACAGGCAACAAGCCTCAAGGCTTCTGGCATTTATGGTTCAGTCCACCGTGAACATGAAGGAGACTGTAAATTACTAGACACAGTCATTCAGCAATTACAACACTATGATCCATGAAAAAGTGTCAGCTGGCAAAGCTATAGGATTTTTTTTTATATTTTGCTTTTGGAAAGCCAGCAAATATGCAAAAGCACACAAAAAGTACATATACTTACTTGTACTGAGATGAAAAAAGAAAGCAAACAAAAAAATAAAGCACAACAACCTTATCTGCAAATACCTGTCTACTGAAGGCTAACATATATTTTTCAAAAGACATAATGAAACATGCAATGGATTAAAAAACAATAAAGACATTCTGCATTGCACTAACGGGGGTCCTTGTGGATTGCTAAAAATACAGAAATAATGCAAAATCCTGGTAGCAACCCATGATTAGAAAAAAAGGTGATTGTTACAAGACAATGCAATTGGCTGTTATTGACCAACAACAGATGCCATCTGACCAACATCACAGCATGTCATTGAAATAACAGCAGCTTCAGTTATAGCTGTAGTATGACATACAGGGAAGCTTATGAGACACATAAGCATTCTTTAAATGAATTTCTGCAGCCTCTGCCAGGAAGTGGTAGTACAGAATGATTTCAAGCTCATGTTCTTTTTTAGAAGCTGCTGGTCTGGAAAGTCAAGGGTAGAAAGTGGGAAAAGAGGAAGTAGCAATGTTTGAGGGTTTTAAAGATATCTAGGGAAGCCTGAGGAAAGTAGTCTTGCTGGATGCATGAGGGTAAGTGCAGGACATCAGCTGGTGTTGAAGGTAGTGGTGTGTGAGAGAAGAAAAGAGGTTTGCCATGTTTGAAGGGATTGTATGATTTTTATTCTCTTCTCTACTTCTGATACTTTGCTTAGCAGAAACAGCCTAATAGGGGAAAAGGGTATACCAAGTGCTAGGCCTTTCCAGCACTCACTGGTTAAATGCAATTTTCATGTATTATTTTGGTCCACATATAAACTGTCCGGTTTGTTTAGACATCTTCAGTACAATGTTTTGATCAGTTACCCCTTTCTGAGAACATGATAGAAAAACACTCTTTCAAAAGCAGGGATGCTCTGCTATTTTGGCTTGTTTTAGAAACAGGCTCCCCTCTCACACACCTCCAGACAACTCTGCAAAATTGCAGTGAATTTCCTGTGCTTACTAGACACACACAGAGTCTCAGAAGGTAAACTGATGATAGAAGTTTGATTTTTAAATAAATCTTTTACCAAATCAGACCATTTATGAGGTAGTTCAGACCAGAAGGTATCAAATAAAAATTATTAGTGGCTGAAGCTGAGGGGATAGTTTTCTCTTTTATAATTTATTCTTAGTTTCCCTTGTCGCCAATAAACTGAGCTTGTGTTTCTTTTACGGTACATTACTTTTTTCACTATGCAAGGTGGGTGACACAGCCAAGATATTGCCCTCGCCTGGTACTTTCTTTTTTGGCACTTTCTCATTTCTGTTTAGAAGACTGGAAATTTCCTTTTCCTTAGAGAAGGGAAGGGAGTTACATGTGGCATGGTTAAATAACTGAGTTTATCACTTCATTAAGTAATAGATTTTAAAACCAGAGGGACAATCATGATCATCCAGTCTCACTTTCTACACGTCACAGGCCATGAAACCCCAGCTTGTAGCTCCGGCAGGCAGCCCAGCATACCTGCAGTGCAGATCTGCTCTGTATCAGTGATTCCCAAACTGAAGTTAAGGCTCACCTGAAGAAATTGGCAATATTCTATGCTTCACCAAAGCTCCTCTTCTCATATATTACATGTCTTTTTTATTGCCTAGCATTACTACTGCCCTCTTAGAATTTGAAAACCTTATTACTCATGATGTTGCGCTTTTTCTAGGTCACTATGTTCAATTTTAAATATCCTATTAGGAACAACTCTGCTCCATGGTAATTTATAAAGTTCTGAGACCGCTTGATTTGCCATACGCTAGGCTATGTGATGAAAAGCTCATTTCCCCACACAACAAGGAACACAGATGCACAACTGCAGGTGGGGGAACTCCCTATATCCTCATCAGAGAAAGAGTCCATGTCCCCCCTCCACCCAGGGCTGTCCCAGGAAAGCCTTAGCCCCATGGTCTGGGGGGTGCCCATCACTGTGAGTTCACAGAAGGGGGTCTCCAGAGCATTTGATAGACTGAAGGGTATTACTGGCTACAGGAACATGAGATTTGTTATGGGATGTGGGGAAAGAAAGATTTGGGAATTGCACAAGGCTTATTATGGAATGCTTAACTATTTTCCTGGGTGAGAGGACTCTATTTGTTGAGCAAGTAAGTGTATGGAGGTCTGAGTGCCAGCAACTGCAGTCCTACCACAGGTCACAGGAACCTGTATGTCTGTGGTACCAACAACAGGAGTGAGTAAGGGTATGTAAATCAGTGTGCACCCCTATGTGGGCCAGCTGGCAAGGAGGCAAAGAAGCCTGGAAGCAGTTATGTGTGTGTGCCTCAGTGTGAGACAGCTGGAGGAGATGGCTACCAGGGGGCCAGCTGCTGGAGAGAGCATATGCCTGCAGGTTAGCTGAGAGACCCACTGTCATGTGTGTGTGTCTGTGCAGGAGACAACTGGGGAAAGCAGGATCCACAGCCAGCTACTGGATAGACTTGAGTGCCTAGGTCCAGCATTGCGCACATACATCTATTCCCCACCCCCCAACCCATTTACAGATCTTGTTCCTGATCAGCCAGAGAGGGCTACTGTATGCACTGTATAAATGTACACAAATCTATAAAACTCATATGTGTTTGAGTACACAAGTATGCACTTTTTTTTTTTTAATCATTCTAGTATTCTAGCTCAAAATCCAGCTTGCCTATTAGAAAGTTACAAAATCAGTGGCACAGAAGGCTCGAGCACTGCTACCGATCCAAAGCCAGATGATGTAAAGGAAGCAGCACAAAAGTGTATTTGAACTCCAGCCCTACTGGAGCTTGGACAGCTAGGTCAGAACACCACATTAGGATCCTGAGACGACAGATATTCTTTGGCAGTTGAAGATCTAACTACATGAAGCCTACTTCTTTTCATAATGCTGGATGTATTTATAATTACTTTTTGCACAATGCCTTATGAGAGTAAGAAATCTGCATTGTACTTCCTCCTGGTTTTGAAGCATCTAAATTCATACTATCGATATTACAGAGGATGACTATTGCAGAGCTGAAACCTTTCCTGAGTTATCTATATTCAAGATCTCTGTTAATACTGAGATACATCATAAATACTGGAGATAAAGTGATATTTCATATTTTGGGGACTTGTGTAAATACAGAAATCTTTGTCCTCTTCTGAGTCTTCTCATTTTCTGTTCCACAGAATATTATTATTCAAGTCAAAAGTAAACATCAGTAAGAAAGACGGTCCTCGTGACAGGAAAGGAAAGGCACTCTTCAGAAGAAAGGGTGGATTTTTAGACATTCTTTTACCTGAAATAGTTCATCAAACACTGCATAAAAGCAGAAGGATTTTTTCCTTATCTTATTTTGAAAACTAGTCCACAAAATTGAGAAATTATATAATCAATTTGGTTCAATTTTGTAATTTCTTGGGACACTTGAAATAATTTTCACACTGTATATAATAAATTTGCTCAACCCCAGTTTGGAAAAAAGCAGAAAATAATAAGATTGCTTTGTGTTGCTTCAGTATAAATCAAAATAGAAACAATAAAAAAAAAGTATCAACTCAGAAAAGGAACTTACTTCACAAGAAAAACACTAAGTCTGACACTGTACTTTCAGTCACCTGAAATGTACAATATCTTCATTACCTAGAAAACATTTTACAAGAGCAAAATAAATTCATAAAATATTTTTAGAGCACAGATAGCTAAAATTTAATGTCAAATATATATCACAAGTCAGTATTAAATTATTTTCATTAGAATCCAAAAATATTCCTGTCCTGTAACAGAGAAGCAGTTTCTATCACCTTTTAAATCAAAGAGAAGTCTACTGGGAAGATAAACAATATCACATCTAAAGCAGTTTGTCAGACCAAAAGACTGTAATTTTCAAAAAGAAACCCACAACTGTCATAAAGAGCATATGTATTTATTCCCCATTTCTTTCCTACGGGGTTTGCACACAGACACATTTATGGGGCAGGGGGATGTGTGGTAGTATCTGGAATAGTGTAAGGTATAACCCAGAGATTCTTAGACACTGATTAGATAAAGATGCTCCAAATATTGGTAGCTAACAGGTTTTGCATATACTATTACTTTTATCTAAACTAAAGGTTTGAAAAATATTAACCAAATAATGGATTATACTTCAACAAAACAGATTTCTGATATTTTTTTAAACAAGAAGCAGGGGCTTGCCCAATGTCTAGTAAGAGGAAATATAGCTATAAAGGGTGGCCTGCTTAAAAAAAATAAATAGAAAGCTATTGTCTTCACCTGTCCCTCTTGCCTCCCTTAGCCCTAGCATAGCTGCTGCATTTGTCCATACTGGCTCTTGTAGCAAATTCCTGGCTAATAAGAAAACATCAAGGAAAACAGGCTTCTGGAACAGCTTCTGTAATCTTTTGGAAATGATGCAGCTCTTTTGATCCAGGTCAATGGATCTCTTTTTTAAGATGCCTTCCTCACCTCTCCCTCAACACCCACTTCCCTCCAACATACGTACAATCTTCTGAGATCACTTTTCTTCATCCAAGATGAAATCTGATGGTAGGAAGGACTGAAGAAGGCAACACCCTGGAGAGTATGGCAGCAAAGAGATACTGGGGTTGGAGCGGAGAGGCACTGAAGGTGCAGTAGCTCAGTCAAGGCTCAGAAGGGACACAAACTTTCAAAGCTGGCAAAAGCCCTTCACAGCACAAAGGACTTCCACGCTCCTATAACATGATGTTAACATATACCAGTCCTATACTGCTGCTTTAGCAATATTTCTGGTCACAGAAATGTCCCTTCCTCACTCCTACACCCTCCCTTTCCCAATAGTGCACCCTTTTACTTTTCTAAATCCCTAAAGGGGATTATTGGAACCATTCATACTGTAAATATGACTGACTTCTCTTTTTATTTTAAATACATTTTATTTTTCTGAATTTTGCATTCCAAAGATGTTATTCTGTGCTTCATTTTATATGAAAAATTTCTTTAAGATCATTACATTCATACCATAATATAAATCTCATCTCCCTTTGTTTATAGGAATTTTGCTATAGATACTGTAACCAAGCATTTGCACATGAAAACCCATCTCTGGAACGCTATTTAAGACAAGCAAGATAAAAGAGTCTTTAACTTTAATGGCAGTAAAAGAAGACACACAAAAAAAAAGATAACAAAAATCAAGATCTAAGCCTTCTAGCTCTGTAACACTAGCTGAGCTAATTGCTTTTGTACGCATGCAAAATTTGTTCAGTACTTGGAAGTACAAGGAGGAAATGCATCATTGCCAGTAATCTAGCAGAATAAGGGTAGAAAAAGTAAGTCTTTGATGCTCTAGTTAAGTGACCATTTGCAGTGGTGAGTTAAAGAGGATTTCATGTCTGTTCAAACTTGGAGACAATTGTTTCTACCATCTAGGTGATGACCTTCCTCAGACATTTTTCAGAGAACCTTTCCTTACGGGGCATCCACCCCCAAGTATGTTCTGTTTCAGGTAGATCCTGTTCATTCAGATGCTGAACTCCCCCAGGAATGCCAATTATATTAACTGCTTGTATAGTAAATGGCATGTCCCACTGTGTATAACAACGTCACAGTTCTTCAAAGCACAAAATAACAAACAGCTAGAAATAATTTTGTGAGAGTGCTTCAGAAAAATAACTCTGGGGAAAACAAAAAGCAAAAAGGCAACTTGGTTTCTTTGTAGAGTCGATGCATTTTGCTGCAGTTAATGCAAAAGCTTGTTGTGTGGACAACGTAATCTGATGTGACAAATTCACTACTTGGAATAACTTTTCCTGCCACACTATGAGGGAAATCTTTTCCGGATACTACAGTGTGATCCATGGACATAACCCACAAAACAGATTTTACTAGCTGAACTACTCTATTGTTAATATAACTCCTTTGTATCTTACTTAAAAAGAAGTTATTATTATTAAAAAAAAATCATATTTTTCATTTCAAAACGTAGTCTATAAAGTCTCTTATGCATCTTTTTTCATATATATATACGTCTCATGACTGGTTTATATCTTGGGTTTATGTTTTATAAATTTACCAGGTATTTCTCTGTCATTGGACAGCTTATTCTTCTACAAATTTGACAAATGTCTGTACACACAAGAAAGAAATTCAGATGTGTCATTTCTTTAACAACTACTATTTTTACATTGGCTGTCAGAGTTCTCTCATTCAATTTCCAATAAATTGTTTTTATTGTTTGCATGATTTCTTTCCTCTGAGTACATTATACCATTGGCCTTTACTTTCTAAACTGATCAGTCACTGCTGAACAAAGTAGCTTTCCATTTATTCAGTATCTTATCAGAACTACATGAGTTTTTGACATATTGCGTGCATTAACCTTTACACTAAAAGACTGAGTTAGTTTTACACAAGAATAATCTTGTTATAAAAACTGTTCAACTAAATTTAAACTTGGCTCCTCTCTGTACATGTCTAAGGGATTTTAACTTCTTTTGTTAAAGCATTTTTTTTGCTCAATTACTTTAATATTTCTTTTCAAATAGTTAGTGATAAACTTTTAGAAAAACATGGACGTGAATAACCACCATTGGTAAATCAGACTGTATTCTACATTTCTGAAGTAATATGAGCTCTCATAATACATAATAACCAGCCTTCATTAAAATAGCAAATTCCACAGAGAAGTCCTCTGTACGAAGCCAAAAAAGCACAGAACCAGTAGTATCACAGGAATGAATGGTAACATGTTATTTTCTTTTCTGAACAACTGTGTAGAAAATGAAATAATCAGAATTCTAATTTCTGTATTATTTATTATAAATTAGGAACCTGAAAGTATCTACCAAAAACACAAAGCTTCACATGAAAGCTGCTAGTCATCATTTATTTTTAGTGTTGATAAATCTTGCCTGGACTAAGCATCATGGGAAGGGAAAGAAAAGGTAAAAAAAATTCTTCACTACAAATCAAACTACAGAAATGTTAGAGGTACAAATATGAAGATGGAAGTAAACAATGGTAATATGTCTAATTTACAGATTTGTTTGCTTTCAGTCAGGGTGAAGACAATTTCAAATGGACTTTGGATACACAAGAAAATTCTCAGCATGCATGCTAGAGACACCATTTTAATCTGATAGAAAGCAATCCAATGCAATAAATGGTGGAGGAAGCAATACAACTTCCAGCAATCATCTTTGATGTTTAGCAGTCTCATATGAACAGTCTCTCAGCTTCAAAAACTAAGCAGAAATCAGAGGAAATTCAGAAAATAGAAAGCAGAAGTTTGAATTACATATAGAATATATGGAAAAAAAAAAGGAGAAATAAATATTACATTGGTTTTGTTGGTTACTAAATCTGAACAGCTACATACGTGCTACACACACCAAAGAGAAAAGAATGGAAAGCCAATGGTGGAAATACCTAGACAGGTAGAAATTATAGAAATCTGAAAAGTTTAGGCATTTAGTTTACCACAAAAAGATGGTAACAAAGCCTCAGAAAACTCTGCATTTGTTGTCTACTTCTGAATTATATTCTGCAAATCTGAATTTTTCAAAGAAAATATGTATATGATGTGAAAAAACTGATTCTGAAAACTTCTCTTTTCAACAGTAAAGTTTATGTCAGATCCTGTAACCACCTTAAATACGACTAAAGGCAATTGATAAACCACTATTCCTCCTTCCCATTTACACTTTCAGACCCCTTGCCTTTGACTTACCTAAGGATGTTTATTCTAATTTTTAGGAAGATGTCGTGTCACAGTATCTTACAATTCAGAAAGATCTTAAACATGTTGGTGTGGAAGGGGGGGGGGGGTGGAATATCACAGAGCAATTGCTGTGCAATTATTTTGTTAAAAGTGAAAGATATTATTTGTACAAATAAGCAGTACTCTTATTTGCACTCAAAAATATCCCTTGCTGGTACCTGGCGGGTCTTCTTCCTCTGAATGTTGCACCAGAAGTAGGTAGTTTTCAGAACTGCATTTTCTATGCCAAGAGCAGGTTTTGGACTGGAACATTATCTCAGGGCTGCTCATATTCCACTTGTACTTCAAAAGCAGAGAAATATTTAAATACAAGCTAGAGCTTAATGGAGGTCTATGCACAACTAAATCACTTGCCATTCTTTGCTTTAAAGCATTCTTTAAACATTTTTACTAACAGTAAAAAAGGGGAGGAAAAGGCACAGAATGATGTTTCTACTGTACACCACAAGGTAGCAGTACAGGATAAAAGGAAAGAAGATTAAAAAGTAACCATTAAAAGGCAAAGGGGAGAGGGAAGGAGGGAAGAAAAAAACAGAGAAGTTTAACAATTTTGATGGATCCCCCATAACCTAATTACATACATGTGCAAATGCATGGATGTCTAACTTGGGATAAACTACATATTAATCAGGTAGGAAAAATGTTAAAGTTGTATCTGGGTGTGATTTCAACCAGACATTCAGCTGCAGTCCTTTTCTTAGCAAATCTTTTGATTTTAGCATTTCATTGTGTTTGGTAGCCTAGCTAAGATACCATCGTCACTGTTCAGTAGGCCAAGATCATCTGCATGAAAAAAATACCTGTTGGTGGTGAGGACTGACCAAATTGAACACTTTTGTTGCTGCATTTTGGTGGATTTCCCTCTTCCCCCACTATGAAAGGAGAACAGAAAAAGTAATCATACTTCATTTTGAGAAACACATGATCTAAAGATCATGTTTCACTATTTCCGGTATTTCCAAGTGTATTCAAAATTACATTCATTAAGATTACATCTATCTGTTGCTGATATCAGCTATTTGAGGTAATGAAAATTAGATGAACTTTTCAGACCTGCTCCACATGGGGACTTTTTTGTCCCCATTCAATAACATTTCCTTGCAGACAATGAAGGCAGCCCTTGACATATGAACATCTCATTCTGCTTCACCTTCAAATTGCCCACTTAGCCACGAGATGGCAGATACTCCCCATCAGATTAACAGCTAATTTTAACATTCAGAAATATTTAAAATATTAAATGAGTTTCTAAGGTTGATCAGATCTGTTATCTTAGGTAACTTTTCTTAAGTATGCTATTCTGTCTACATTAAATAATATCCTGTCTGATTGGACAGGACAGAATATTTTCTCACTCTTTTCAAATGAAACTTCTCAGTACTTTTGCTGTTGCTCTGAATAACTTCAGTCAAAATACTTTTTCCACATAAATGTGTGTCATAACATTGACTCATTAACACAGAGGTAGACAGGAGCAATAAATGACAGGGTTTCCTTGACTAAAACAAGAAAAAGTACAGTATCTGCATAAAAAAGAAAAAGAAGAAAAAAGATTTTTTGAGAAGACATAGATACTAACAGTGGTTAAAAATCTGCTTGCTTGATAAATCATGATTTCTAACACTGTGTCTATCTAGCTGTACGAACATTGATTCTTTTCTGAGGTGATTACCCACTTATATTTTTTTAAAGACATATATGGGAATTTGGTGAAAATTATGAAGTTAGAGTGGTGTAAAGATATATAATCTGACATAGATTGGTATTACTAAAGTAGAGGAGTATACCCATGCAGTGCAACATAGAAAAAGTGAATATATACTTTAGTCAGAAAACCTCTGAGAAGTAGTTCAGTATTTCTCAGTGCTCATAAAAGCGTGAAAGAAGGTGGAAATCTTCTATTCACATAATATGGATATAAAATGTACTGGGATTCCATGTCAACTTATTTACCATTCAGTTACTTCTTGCTGACATGGCCAACTTTTTGCACTTAAAAAAGCCCATAAGGGAAATAAAGACTTGTACTGTGAGTCTTCTGCAGCGACTTGAACAATTTTTAGCTGCAGTGTGTTAGGAACCTTTTCACTGCAACTATTCAATATTTATTATTCATGGTAGGGGTGGCTCAAAGGTTTTTAAGCAATACATTACTGAAGAATTTTTCACTGGTGTAGCTGAATTATTTATTAAGAACTCTTTTTTTTTTTGTAACATTTGTCTTGCTCTAAACGTGGCATATTTTTAAATGGAAAGAATTAGTTGCAATAACCAGCAGGAGACAAACTTCGCAAGTTAGTTGTCCTTCAGGTAACCAAATTATATTCAACTCTTGAGGTCTGTAAGGAACTGAAACCACATTGCTCATTAAAGAAATTATGGATATTACACTACTCTCTCTGTCTGTCAACAGCTCAATGAACCAACACCTATCACTTCAAGCTTCTTGGGATCACAGAGCAGTAAATTACCTTCACAGTTAGTATAAGGCATGAATCAATAACGAGGTACACTCATGTTATTTATATGTTTCTGTCTAGCTTGTTTCATCATGCGTAATTTTATATACAAAAGGAAGTTCGCATTGGAAGACATTTCACAGCAAATGACTCTTCACACTGAAAGTTAAGAAATAGGTTTACCCTTTGTCGAACCAAGAAATTGTTACATAGAATTATCTCAAATTCTGTCAGAGACACTTGGAATTCTGGGTGAGCTACATATTCCTCAGTTTATTTAAAAGGATGTCTTTTTTTTTTGGTTTTCCCCCTGAAACATTTAGAAGCAAATGTATTTCAGACAGGAATGTACTTTTCTGGATCTTTGGAAGCTTTGCTATAAAATCCAGCACATATAAGCCAGGATAAGAAATAGTTCTCTCTCAGAGCACAGCCTGAGATAAGACATTGAAAGGCAGAATCTCCAAATAAGTGCATTAAGGAGTTACCCATAATGTCAGGTAATTCTAGAGCCAAAACCCTGCTTAATCAAAAAGATCTCTCTTTCTTTCACTGATGCTTTTGATAAAGAAATACAAATGTGATGTCAATTTGAATGTTTCATTTAAATAGTTCATTTAAATTTTACTTAATCTGCCAAGTAAAGAGTGGTTTTGGAGGTAACGTGTTAATGCATCTCATTTCATGTACAAAGTTCAATAACTGGAAGACTTACTGGAATAGCAAATTGATTTGTTAGCAAGTATCTAACTTCACAGTAGATTTTACAAAGCTTTCAAAGAGCAGGAGTATATATCCTTAAAAAAAATTATGCAGGTCAGGTTTTGGGAACTAGTTAAGAAAACCCAGCTAAATACCATAGAATCGTGGAATGATTTGGGTTGGAAGTGACCTCAAAGATCATCTAGTTCCAATCATCTGCCATGGGCAGGGACACCCTCCACTAGACCAGGTTGCCCAAAGCCTCATCCAACCTGGCCTTGAACACTTTCAGGGAGGGGGCAGCCACAGCTTCTCTGGGCAACCTGTTCCACCCAAGCCTCTCCACCCTCACAGTAAAGAATTTCTTCCTAATAGCTAATCTAAATCTCCCCACTTTTAGTTTAAACCCATTACCCCTCATCCTATCACTACCTGTCTTTGTAAACAGTCCCTTTCCAGGTTTCTTGTAGGCCCCCTTCAGGAACTGGAAGTCTGCTATAAGGTCTTCCCAGAGCCTTGAACAACTCCAACTCTCTCAGCCTGTCTTCATAGCAGAGGTGCTCCAGCCCTTTGATCATCTTTGTGGTCCTCTTCTGGACTTGCTACAACAGTTCCATGTCCTTCTTATGCTGAACACAGTACTTCAGTTAGGCTCTTACAAGTGCAGAGCAGGGGGGGAGAATCACCTCCCTCGCCCTGCTGGTCATGCTTCTCTTGATGCAGCCCAGGATACAGTTGGTTTTCTGGGCAGCAAGAGTGCATTGATGCTTTTGAACTTTACATCAACTAACACCCGCAAGTGTTTCTCTTCAGGGCTGCTGCTCTCAACATCATTGTCATGGTTTTAACCCAGCCAGCAGCTGAGAACCACGCAGATCATTCCCCCTCATCGGGAAGGGGGAGAGAATCGGAAGAGTGAAAGTGAGAAAACTCGTGGGTTCAGATACAAGAGTTTAATCAGTGAAGCAAAAGTCGCATGCACAAGCAAAGCAAAACAAGGAATTCATTCCCCACTCCCCACGGCAGGCAGGGGTTCAGCCATCCCCAGGACAGCAGGGCTCCGTCACGCGTAATGGTGACTTGGGAAGACAAACGCCGTCATTCCGAACGCTGCTGCCCCCCCTTCCTCTTCTCCCCAGCCCCTTATAAACCGAGCATGACGCCATATGGTATGGAATGTCCCTTTGGTCAGTTGGGGTCAGCTGCCCTGTCTGTCCCCTCCCAGCTCCCTGCGCACCCCCAGCCATCCCGCCGGCGGGGCGGTGCGAGAAGCAGCAAAGGCTTTGGCTCTGTGTGAGCATCACTCAGCAACAGCAAAAACATCTCTGCACTATCAGCGCTGCTTCCAGCACAGACCCAAAACACAGCCCTGTACTGGCTGCTGTGAAGAAAATTAACTCTCTCTCAGCTGAAACCAGGACAACCATTCATTTGCCTCTCTCTCCAAACACAAATACCATGAAACACCATATTGTTAGCAGCTATTTTCCTGTCATACAGTTGTTGAAAACAAGAAGCTGGTTGCTCTTGTTATTCACTCTGTTCAGCTTCTTTTCATGAAATACTTAAATCTAAATGAGGTGCCAGAGATTTCAAAATCTAGCATCACCAAAGGTGGTTAGATTAGGTCACGTCTCTGTGAAAATAAAATATCCTAATTCCACTCACTTTGGGCTTGGGCAGAAATAGTTCCAAAAGTTCCAGAAAGTCAGCAAATTTGAAAGTGTTATAGCATCTCAGGAACATATGGGCTCATCCATATGTGTTGTTCTTGCAACCCTCCCCAAAGTGTCCCACATCAATGGCTTTCTAAAATACCATTTTTCCACTTTTTTTCTTTTTTTTTCCCCTCAGTTGGAATATACCAAAATAGAAATGCCTGAATAGACACATATCTGAAATTAAAAACATTTTTCTAGTATTTACAACTTATCCTATAGCTTGCAAAACCACAAATTTTAACTGCTATTTTTGAGAGTACAAGTTAAAAAATACTCTCATCAGCCTCCAGGTGTTTGCTTGACTATTCCTAAATAATATGACCCCAGAGATTAAGGAAATTATGCCTTATTTTATGAAACAATTCCTATTGTCTTATTCAGTATACAACCAGTTTTTAAAAGAATATAATTTTTTAGGTTTATGTCAATTTCTGTAATAAAACTCTGAAATGGGAGACAATTGTAACCCCACTAAACCCCCTTTTCTTTTTTTTTTTTACTGAGCAGCTAACAAATTGTCTTAATTTTCAGCCATTACAACTTGAACCTGGCCTAGCCTTGCTTAAATAAAATTTACAACAATTTTCTGAAGGATGCTGCAACATCTAGGTTTTTCCACTCAGCTTGATGTTATTCACAACATCAATCTTTCTCAGTGCTGAGCCTTATCCTTGTGTATGACTATCTAGGAAGTGAGCTGCTTTAACAGAACTTATACTTTGTTTTACTGCCACTCTGTTATAGATAGGGCACATAATGAGAACATAACAACAAATTTGTTAAATTAAAATTGTAAAAACATACCTGATGTTTTACATAGCAAAGATCAGAAAATTAAATCAGAGAACAATTTTTAAAGGTAGAAGTCAGTCTAGTTAAACCTGATCTCACTACTGGTTTTCAAACAGAAGGGTCAGAATTTTAAGGGCACTCAGCACCTAGTGTATCCTTTAAAAGGGATGAGAAGTGCTGAACATCTGTAAAAATCAAACCACACATATTTAAGCATTAGTTTGCAAGGTTAAGGGTAAGCATTTAACATTTAAAATTCTGGTTAGCCTCCTTAAAATACATGGTTAAATAAAGTCTTTTCCTTTTACCAAGAAAAAATTCCATTTCACTGGCTGATACATCCCTTTGTAATGTTTAAAATGGACAGTAGAAAGTGCCCCAATGCAGCGTTATTTACATAGCCCAACAATCCCATTCTCTTATATGCACAAGCACAGAGCAAAAACATTTCTCGAATGCACTGACAAAGCAAATCCATTCAGAGACAGAAGGCAGGCTTTAAAATATGTACCTGCATATCTCCCAAAAACAGAGCCAGACCATTACAGGTTGTTTTACAGTGGCTCCATCCAAGCGAAAAAGAGAGCATCTGCCTCAGGCAAATCCTACTGAACCCAATTTATACATAGGAGCCATTCATATAGGGAAAAACCTTTAACCATTGTGTCATTTTAAATTCAATATTAATACCAACAGCTGCTTTGCAGCCTTTACAATCTGTCATACCAGGCTGCATACATCTCTTCCACAATGTCATATTCTCATTCTGCCACATAAAAATGCTCTTTGTTTCCCCTTGTAGGAACTGCATGCACTCTGCTTCAAAATGTGACAAATTTTGACAGCCTAACACTGACAATTAATGGATTTTGAGACACGAACTACATACACAAGCTAACTCAGCTTCAGACACACGTTCAGGTACTCCTGGGTTCACTTTACAAATAAATAAATTGTCTTATGTCATTTGCATGTTTTTCCAGAAGAAGGTTTGATTTCTTTGGTTTTGGTGTTATCAGCAAGTGCTGAAATTTCATCCTGGACCACAAATAGCCACAGCTTTTCTAATAAAATTCCATGTGTTAATTTATTTCTGTGACACATTAACAAAACATATTCTGAGAAATGTTATCTCCCAAGAACTTGTAAAAAAAGTAACAAGTTGGATGTTGAAGTAGTCTGTCAGAAAATCCTGGAAGGCTCCTGCTATTTTCTTCTCTCCTTTCAAGGTCTAAAAAGAAAACACTAGTCAAAATGTTCTAAGTTTTATCATAATAGGAATGTTGAAGAATGACTCAGATAAAACAGAACGTGACTTTTTTTCAGTAAGTTGCTACAGAGAATTGGAAGTGAAAACTTGGCAGTTACGGGCATCCTTTTTCACTAAGCAAGTCACTCAGCAACTCCACACCAACCACGAGCCTATAATTTCAACACAGTAAAGTTCACAGTACCTGTGAAACCCAGAAAGAGTCCAAGGTTTGGGATTTTTTTTCCCCATTAGCACTATTTTCCCTGCACTTTCTATTCCCATAGCCTGTCTCAGGTAATACATCCAAAACAGGTAGTCAGATCTTCAAAACACCAGGTCACCTCTCACACCCTCCAGAACCACGAGTCTCTGATTTGTAAAAGGTATATATTTTCTGCCTACTGTGAATCTGTCATTGGGCATAAGAATTGGGGAAGCCGGAAAGAACCTGTTCTATAGGAGATTTCTGGAGTGCCAGAGAACACCAAAGCTGCTTTTAAGTCTATGCCTCCCTGTGTACATCCATTATATCGATGGAATCCTGTAAATACTGACTGTAGTAACAGAAAGAAGAAATAACTGTTTGACAAAGCACCAGTGGTTTACAGACATTATCATAATTTGCTCCCAGGCCTTAGAAATTCAGAGCTCACACCAATTTAAAAAAAAAAACAAAACAAAAAAAAAAAAAAACCACAACATACCCACAAACAACACACACCACCAAAAAAACAACCAAACAAAAAAACACCCAACAAAAACCACCAACACCAAAACAACCAAACCACACACCCCCAACACACTACTATTTTTGCCCTGCTTCTCCCCATTCTTTCTCAGCATAGACAAATTTTGTTCATAAACCTCATTACTTAGGTAAAATAATTTAAGCTTCGACTGACCCTGACCTTTATCATAATCTGTATGGTCAGCACTTTCAAGCTTACCAGCATATCTGCAATAATTTATTTATTCAATTCTTCATAAACAGCTTCTGAACTACTAAATGGACTCAGACTGTAAAGCTCTAAGCCAAGTCCATTTAGGATTCCACTTCTTGGGCTAAGTCATCTACTCATTTAGAGTACCTACAGAAACAGACATCTCCTGGTCTTTCATCAGATGATTAACATGTTAAGTCATTCTTCTGAAGTGAAAACATGACTTTAGGACATTTCTAACATACTCTGTTGTTTCAGATAACACATATTAATACTCCCATGTTTTGCTCCTTTTTATGTTATTGGCACAACAGTTAGAAACTAATAATCTGAAGACTTACAGAAATTTTAATATTGCTGTCACTGTTAGGAAAAGTATCATTATGCCATCTATAAAAGGTATTAATTTATGGTGCTTGTACATTTATTACTTTGCAGCAAAGTGCACTAAAAAAATAATCATGCAGAGAATGTTAAATTGACTTTTAAAACCAGGCGGGATACTATTCCTTAGAAAAGGCTGGTTGGACGATTTGTCAAAATTATTTTTACTTAGAAAAGTCGATTTCTTAAAAAATTTTTGTCGGGAACAAATAAATTCTAGGAAAAAAAAACCCAAACCAACAAAAACCACACAAACAAACAAAACACACACACAAGAAAAGCAACACTTTAAAAGGAAAGACATACACTGAAGTTATAACCTAGTGAAAAGGTACTCCTTTTTTGTGAGAAATACAGGAATTACATTTATGATTTCTCAATATGTGACAATTATTCAGCTATTAGGTATTTTGGGGTGGTTTGCATACTCTATTTTCCCCTTTAAACCACACAGGAACACAAAGGATTTGATTTCTGTTGATACTGATTGAAAAAAGCTGTCAAAATATCCCAGAGTATTTGGAGCCTTCTGTTTGAGCTGCAGCGCTAAAAATACTTTTGGGCTTCCACAGCACGAGCAGCTTTTTGCAGGCCTTCCTTGAAATAATGTGGACCCACAGTGAAAAATTACATCTTTTATAATTTCTGTATATAAAGACATTAAAAAAAAAAAGAAAAACCAAACAAAAACCACCACAGAAAATGAGTGCTGCTTTCATACAGACAGCTAGGAAAAAAAAAAAAACCAACTCACATAATTTTGAGTGTTTGAGTGTGATTTACAAAGGGGTTAATATGCAAAGATCTCCCCACAGTTTCTGGTACTGCTTGATAAAATTTTTGAAGGTACAGTCCTCCAGCGTGGATGTGTTTTATCAATTTAATGTTGCTGTCTCAATTTATCACAGTTCTGATGTAGTGTATTTTTGTATTAGAGCCTAATGCAGAGCTGAGCTGTGTGAATAATGGATTTTTCATTGTGCTGGCTGAACCACAATAAAAAGGTCTCAGATCAAATAAAATATTTCATTTTCTGGGGGTTTTGGGTTTTATTGCCAAATTTTCCCCTTTATTAAGCAAGTTTCTTTTTTATTTTTTATTATTATTATTTAGAACTTTATCAAAACATGAATACTTTGGCTTAAAAAAAAAACTATAATGCTTTTCCTCCCCTAAAATATTCAACAGATTAGCTAGGAATTCATATTAATAAGTGCTTTGCCTGGTTTTATTGCTGAGAAATCTCTCTTCTTCATGACAGTTGATCAAGCTCTGGACATGAGCAATGACAACTACTATTCTTTTTCCATAAATATCTGTTGCTACAAGGTACAATTTTTTGACTTCTCTGAGATCAGTTTATTCTTGTTTCCTTGTGTTCTTTATTATCCAAATGAAGGCAAATAAGTTTTGCAGATTTAGGTTTCCAATTGGTTTTGTTAAAATAGTCTTCATTTTCAAATTTAGCACTCCATTCTTGGGCCAGTTTAGTCCTAGGTAGAATAAGATAGTAGAATACATTGTCTTGACAAAATGAAGTAAAACAATAACAAAATCTATCAAACACATTCTCCATACTTTTTGGAAACGATATAGAAAGAGCAATTATCCAAACATAACCTCTTCACACTAATTACAGGGACAGTTACTGACTGTGTTATTTCATATATTGACTGAGTTGCAGATTAACAGTTTAAGCAGAGAGGTTAGAAGACTGGTTGCAATACGCTCTTCCACACCCCCCTTAATCCGATATCTTGCAAATTGAGAAAAGTGGAAGTGAGTGATATCAGGAATAGAATTAAGCACTGTTGTCAATTAGTGTATTCTTTCCTCTTGCAGTCACATACAAACCTTTGCTTTACTAAACTTAAGATTTCAAAAATTCAGATTTTACAGATTTTTTTCACAACAAAAAATTAAAAAGATCAGTGACACTGCTTGTCCTGGAAAAAAATCAATTCAAATTCCTGTTAGAAGGATCAGAAGGAAGAATAGATATTACCACTGCAGTTTTCCACATCCGAGGAAGTCTTCAACCACTGGAGACTGCTTTTAAGGACTCATTGTTAACCAGACTGCAGCTAATGAGCTGCCAGATACCTCACCCTCACTGAGCAGGGAGCATGACACGCTCCCCACATAACCTCGTTCCCTGAAGTGAGATGATGATTAGGAGAGGATCATCTCAATGGCAAAGTCCCTCTGAGTTTTCAGAATTTTAATTTATCTTGCTCTCTTTTTCATACAATCCCCACTTTTACCTCCTCTGCACTGACTGGAAAAAACTTTTCCCCCGGGCTGCCTGTGTCCATCATGGATTGGTTTGTCCTCAGAGCAGCCCAGTGCAACAGCAATGCAGTTCTAGGTCAAAGCATACCCAGTAGAGGTAATGTATTTGAAGATACACTTGCTGTTTTATATATATCACAGAATCAGAATCACAAGGGTTGGAAGGGACCTCGAAAGATCATCCAGTCCAACCCTCCCTGCCAAGGCAGGGCCACCTAGAGCACATCACTCAGGAACACGTCCAGTCGGGTTTTGAATGTCTCCAGAGAAGGAGACTCCACAACCTCTCTGGGCAGCCTGGGCCAGTGCTCTGTCACCCTCACGGTGAAGAAGTTTTTCCTTACATTAACTTGGAACCTCCTATGCTCCAGCTTGCACCTGTTGCCCCTTGTCCTATTGCTTAGCAACACCGAGAAGAGCCTGGCTCCATCTTCCCGACACTCACCCTTAACATATTTATAAACATTGATGAGGTCACCCCTCAGCCTCCTCTTCTCCAAGCTAAAGAGACCCAGCTCCCTCAGCCTTTCCTCATAAGGGAGATGTTCCACTCCCTTGATCATCTTAGTGGCTCTGCGCTGGACTCTCTCTAGCAGTTCCCTGTCCTTCTTAAGCTGAGGGGCCCAGAACTGGACGCAATACTCCAGATGCGGCCTCACCAATGCAGAATAGAGGGGGAGGAGGACCTCCCTCGACCTACTGACCACAGCCCTTCTAATGCACCCCAGGATGCCATTGGCCTTCCTGGCCACCAGGGCACATTGCTGGCTCATGGTCATTCCCCCGTCCACCAGGACCCCCAGGTCCCTTTCCCCTACACTGCTCTCCAGCAGGTCAGTCCCCAACCTGTACTGGCACATGGGATTCTTCTTTCCCAGGTGCAAGACCCTACACTTGTCCTTGTTGAATCTCATCAGGTTCCTCCCCGCCCAGCTCTCCAGCCTATCTAGGTCCCACTGAATGGCAGCACATCTCTCTGGTGTGTCAGCCACTCCTCCCAGTTTAGTGTCATCAGCAAACTTGCTGAGGGTACACTCCGTTCCCTCATCAAGGTTGCTGATGAAGACATTGAATAGTACCGGACCCAGCACCGACCCCTGAGGGACTCCACTAGTCACAGGCCTCCAACTAGATTCGGCCCCATTGACCACAACCCTCTGACATCTGCCCTCCAGCCAGCGCACAATCCATCTCACTACCTGATTATCCAGGCCACACCTCCTCAGCTTGCCCACAAGGATACCGTGGGAGACGGTGTCAAATGCCTTGCTGAGGTCAAGATAGACCACATCTACCGCCCTTCCATCATCCATCCACCTGGTTACATCCTCATAGAAGGCTATCAGGTTGGTCATATACATACATATATGTATGTATATATACGCAGAGAGAGGAAAAAAAACCAAAAAAAACAAAACACACACACAAAGAAAACCGAGGCACTCTGATGACCTCTGACATTGTTTAAATTTACTTCATCCAGACAAGCTATACATTTTGAGATAGCACAGTTTCTGCAGTCACCCTCTACTAAATACAGTGTTTTTACATGTATTACAGAAAGATCACCAAACACCTAAAGCAACTGAAGTTGACACCCTGCAATTTTTAGCGAAACATATAAATTCTAACAATCTGAAAATATAGCCTTGAAAGACACAAAACTGCTTTTATTTAAAGTAAGTCCAAAATTAGTAGAGCACAGACTGTAAAAGCTTTTAACTGACGTAAATTTGATAAAAGTTTACAAATCAGGAGCAATTAACAGAAAGCGATCACTCATTTTATCTTCAAATATAAAAGCCCAATACCAGTAAATCAACCCAGGAACTGATAGGCTCAGAAACAAACTAAAGATATCTCTTCACATAACGTGCAATCAACCTGTAAATTCCTTTCCATGGGATGTTGTGGATGCTAATATTTTATCAGATTTCAAGAAGTTGCTGCACAGTTTCAGGATGGAGACTCTATAATGTAATACAGTGATTTTCCTCTGGCTAAGGAAGGCTTGAGCCACAAATTATTAAAGGTTGCAAGAGTATACTGGAAAAGCATTCCAATATATTTGACTATATGTTTACTCTTCCCTGCACACCTCCCGATGGCTACAGTCAGGGGTGTTCCATGCTAAATGAACTTGCAGGTTGATTGCCAGTTCTTACACAACTCCTTGACTGCTTAGCAGCAAATCTGCTTTGGAGTCCAAGGACGTGAAAGTGGATGCCAACAGGCTCAATTTGCAACCCCTCCTTAGAGCTTAAAATGGAAATGAAGTCTGTGTGAGACCAGACTCCACAAAATGATCCCTTCAGCAGCAGCAGTACCCTTATGAACATGTGCCCAAGCATATTTAAGAAAGTTAATACAAATTTAGTCTCTATTATATGTGGTCCATGTTTTGGTTTATTACACATAGGAAACTATCTTTCTGGAGTTAGAGGGCCTTAAATAGCTGACAGTAATACTTGTAGTTCATCATAACATTCTATTTAGTCATTGAAAAACACATAGAATCATAGAATATCCCAGGTTGGAAGGGCCCCATAAGGATCAAGTCCAGCTCCTGGCTCCACACAGGATCAGCCCAATCAGAGCAGATGACTGAGAGCGTTGTCCAGACACTTCTTGAACTCAGCCAAGCTCAGTGCAGTGACTGCTTCCCTGGGGAGCCTGTTCCAGTGCCCAACCACTCTCTCAGTGAAGAACCTTTTCCTGATCTCCAACCTCCCCTGTCAAAGCTTCATGCCAATGCATGTCAATACAGTGTTTACTAATTCTTTGGGAAGCAAGCTATAGTTTATAGTTCTTTGTATTTCATTAAAAAAGGTAATAGCATGAATAATTTTGTCTGGTTAATGACAAAAAGGAGTTGTTTCTGAAGTCCAAAATTACTAAATTTTGTGGAAGTAAAATTAACATTTGATTGTAGCTGCACAAGCAGAGAACAAAATTGAGAGGGATAAACAACAACGTCAAGATGAAACCTTCCCAGGAAAGAATCAGAAGTAGTCAACCAACCAACCAATAAATTTAGATAGACTTTTCAAGCAATGGGAAGCTAATAATTTCCTCCATAATTTGCTTTATTAATATATGTATACTTTTTCTGTCCTGTGCGTTCTTTTCTTTCAACAGTATTCAGTGTTAAGAGGTGCTATTGATGGTAAAACACTTAGCAAACCATTTGAACTGGTGAAATACATTCGTTATAGAACTATTTAAAAGGCAAGTGTAGCTGCTGGGAGAAAAAAGAAAAAAGAAGGCTTTGTTAAAGAGACTCATATACTGTGTGCTGGCAGTAGTTAAAGAATGTAGTATTTTTCCTGTTCAGGTTGGGGCGTTCGAAGACCTCACATTGAATCCTTTTACAATGTATGAACACAATTTCTTCAAATTGCATGTTGTTTTTAGCAATATGCTGGTATGTGATTGAAACAGAGGGGGAAAGAGTCTGCATGGAAAACCAAGTTTAGAAAAAAATTTTTGAACTGTGCGCTAGGGGAACAACAACAACTTGAAGAAAGAAGAAACTAGTGCATGCATTCCCAGCACCTTCCAGCGCAGAGCCACAAAGATGATCAAGGGAGTGGAACATCTCCCTTATGAGGAAAAGCTGAGGGAGCTGGATCTCATTAGCTTGGAGAAGAGGAGGCTGAGGGGTGACCTCATCAATGTTTATAAATATGTTAAGGGTGAGTGTCAGGAAGATGGAGCAAACTCTTCTCGGTCTCATTAAGCGATAGGACAAGGGGCAATGGGTTCAAGCTAGAGCATAGGAGGATCCTGGTTAACATAAGGAAAAAGCTTTTTCACTGTGAGGGTGACGGAGCACTGGAACAGGCTGCCCAGAGAGGTTGTGGAGTCTCCTTCTATGGAGACATTCAAAACCCAACTGGACACGTTCCCGAGTGACGTGCTCTAAGTGGCCCTGCCTTGGCAGGGGGGGTTGGACTAGATGTTCTCTCGAGGTCCCTTCCAACCTCTACGATTCTGTGATTCTGTGATAATAATAAAGTAAAAAGCCTGCAATGCCACCAGATAGTTCCCTTTCACAGTAACAGTTATAGGATTAGACTTGGGGTGGGTTTGGGGAAAGGAACAACAAAAAAATCTCACATGGCAACAGGTTGGTAGGTGGTCTCAGTCAGGTTCATTCTAGTATTATTGAGGTTAATTGCTCACATTCAGAATTTAATCTTCTGTGTTAATTTCTATTCCCTTAGAAATGTCTTCATAGAAATTTTATGGCACTTTTCTATCCAAACTCTGTCTTTCATGCTATTAAAAACCTGCACTATTCTACTTCCAGCAGATTAAAAAAAAATAATCCAAAAGTGGGCAGTGTGGAAACCTTCACTAAATACAGATTATTTGTTTTTTAATATGAAAATCTTTTCATTTTTTATTGAAGTTCAAACTTCTTACGAACCAATGCACACATTTTGTAGACACTTCTGAAAAAAATTTAAGTTATATATTTAGGTGCAAGACATATATCTGGGAAATACATTACTTTTCTATTCTGAGGAGATAGGATTGAGAAGGCAGATTTAAATCAATGTAGTTGCGACAAATTACGTGGCACTTCATGTCTGCAGAGGAACAGAATTTCTGTGTAAGTTGCATAAGAGGCTACTTCAGCATTGCGGGCCTTTCGGGGGAGAACTGCAGCCAAAAGACACCATCACCCCCATGACTCCAACATTCATAACAAACCACATAAGACTTATTTTATAATGCAAATGAGTAGGTTAAAAAAAAAGAAAAAGTAGTCTTATACTTAGATCACAGGACTAAGAATCCTGGAAACATGTTCATGATATTGCAGTTTTCTTGGATATGGATAAGCTGCTTTAATTTTTGAAGCTCTTACTTTTTGAACTTTTTCCCCAGCTCCATATAGAATCGTAGAATCTTTAAGGCTGGAAAAGACCTCTAGGATCATCAAGCTCAACCGTCGACCCCAACACCTCCATGTCTACTAGACCATGTCCCAAAGTGCCATGTCTACATGCTCTTCGAACACAAAAATGTGTATGCATTGGACATGGGGAAAAGTAATTATATCCATGTGTTGAAGGTAAAAATAAAAAATTTTAAAAAAAATCAGGCTTTGAAAACTGTTCTTTTAAAAATGGTGCTGAATGTTTCTGATTTCATATGAAACAAGTTGCTCATGTTGAATGCCTTAGATATGAACTCTAAAATGACAAAAAGACATTACAGTACACCTCTACCAGGGTGGCAGATAATACTTTCCATACCATAACAAAACCATTTAAGATTGTGTACACTACCACAACAATTTTAGGAAATGTTCAGATAAAATGAACTGGTCTAATTGGTTGTTAACAATTTACCATTGACCATATAATTTAAACTATTTGTGTAATAGTTATGATGTATTGCTTCAGCCATTTACCAATCTTTGAACAGCCCATGGCAGTTATACAACTGAGTAAAGATATCCCTATAAAATATTGCTATAGACTTTGCACTTCTGCAAGTAAATTAGGTATTTAAGAGCTAGAGCACACTGAGATTACAGGAATTAACTTCATTTTAAAGCTTGAGAAGGCCTTTTCTTCTTTTGGAAAGGAAGACAAGCTTCATTCCAAAGCCATTTTGAAACCAAAACCTATCAGCAAGGTCTCTCTCTGACTCCAATTTCCAGATTAAAAACAGGAACAAGAATCTGCTGTGAAGTCTCTTAATATTGTACCAGCTTTTGAAAGGGTGGAACAACTCATAAGTACAGACAGCTTTTATTCTCAATAAGGTGAGAAATGACTAACAAGCATTAGAACAGCATCAGGGATGCATCACGGCCCCCCAGTCAAGCCTTTATACTCTGAGGATCAGAGCAGTCTGAGGCTGGGAGGGGTATGTATGTATATCCTCATTTATTTCTAAAAAAATATTTCGGTATCTCATGCTGGAACGTAGCCTGAATCTTACATGTTCACTGTCAGGTAACTAACTGGGTACATATAACATTCTAGAAATGTTTATTAGGGTGTGAAATGCCAACTTTCCTTCACACCTCACCTTGGATTAAAAAAACCAAACAACAAACCAAACAAAACCAACCAACACTGGAAACCCTTGGACTTTCTGTACAGAAATCTTGTCAAAACCCATGGAACACTTCCATCTGAAAATGTAGGTTTCCAAGGAAATAAGATTTTGTACAGCAAGAGCACTAAGAGGGATGCAGATGGTGTTTCTTGGATCTTTTTTTCCCTTTACCAGTAACTCAATTTCTAGGAAAAGCTTCTGTTTGTGTTGAATATCACACTACTTCAGTAAACAACAACCCAAAAAAAAAAAAAGTACAAAAAATGAAATCCAACATCTGTCTTGACATACGTGAATAAGAATACTTCATTCTTTGCTAAATGCATAAAACATTTTTCTCTGTAATTCACAATACAATATTTGCTTTGTTCAATTATTATTTTCTGTTATATATGGATACTGTTAGGTAATATTCCATCCTTTTAAAATATTGCAATGGACTTGAAAAAGGGAGCAACAAGAATTTTTCTGTGGAATCTTGAGTTGGAATGGGAATGGGAAGTATCTTTAACTGCTGATATTAGCTCCAAAATTCAAAAGAACCATGTAAATTTTAGAAAAAATTTACAGCCATGAAATTGTGAAGCTACAAGTGAAGCTATCAGCTTGTTCAAATCTAGCTCCACTACAGAAATCTTGTCTAGCTTTGTGGAGCTTATTTAGTCATTACCTCTAACTAAATATGTGGATGAGAATAACATTACATAGGTAGCAGAAATGTGCATGGGGTGGGGACAGAACAACTTTTTGACTGAAATTTTCATTTCATATACCTTTATACTGAATCTTCTGTTCTTTACATCTCTTGTTTTCAAATTGCCACATGAAGTGTGTTTAATACTTAACATGCCTGTCACCACATATCTGACTGTCAAGGTAGATACAACAAAATATCAGGCTGCTTTCTACCTCTGTGACACCACAGGGATTATCCTGTGAACAAATACAGGCACTCCTCATGATCCAAAATTAAAGCATACACCAGACCTATAGAGGTAAAGGAGGGACTACCATTGCTGTTTCTTTTCCTTCCCTCCCATCCATGTCTTGAGGATGTGTGCATGTACGTCTGAAAATAAAAGGGGAAAAAAAGCAGCAAAGAACGCCATGGAAACAGACACAGCAGAAATAGTCATGGGCTCAGATCTGATTGCTTCCTTATTAACTTGTCACGGATAAACCCAGAAATATGTTTTACATTGAGCACTGGCTGAAAGTTTCTCTACTAACAGCTTTAAGTTTCTATCTTTATCAATCCATACTGTGCTCAGAGCAACAGGATTTCACACATAATTCTGTTGAAAACTGCTTTTTACAAAAACATGCAAGTCAACTTTGCCTGCTGATTTAAACAGCCCTCAGAACCACATCAGAAGATTTATGACTTTTGTGAGAGAGGGGTTTTTTTTTGTTTGTTTGGTTGTTGTTTTGCTTGTTAAGAAGAATTAAAAAAAGACATTCCTAAGATCACAGCTGGTGTAGTCTTTGGCTACATTCACACTAGTCACTTTTCAACAGAAGGTAATCAAAGTGTCTCCTGGCTCCTGTTGTACCCTTGTTTCCTTTCAGCCCTCAGTAAGATGGCCATGGTTTAACCCCAGCCAGTAACTGAGCACCACACAGCTGATGCTCACCCCTTCATTCCCAGTGGGATGTGGAAGAGAGTGGAAAAAAAAAACAAAAACCACCTCATGGGCTGAGTTAATAATAAATAAATAATTACTAATAGTAGTAAAGTGACACACAAATGCAATCGCTTACAACCTGTAGAAAACCAACTCAATGCTCTGTCCGTTTCTGAGCAGTGATCCCACCTCCTGGCTCACTTTCCCTGTTTATATATGGAGCATGATGCTCTGTGGTAGGGAGTATCCTTTTGGCCAGCCTGGGCCAGCTGTCCTGGCTGTGCTCTCCCAGCTCCTTGTGCTCCTGGCAGGGCCTGGGAAGCTGGAAAGTCCTTGACGTAGTGTAGGGGCTACAACTACTTAGCATCAACTGAAACCATCTCTGTGATATCAACATTATTCTCATCCTAAATCCAAAACACAGTGCTGTAACAGCTACTAGAAAGAAAATTAACTTTATCTCAGCCCAAATCAGGACAAAGATGTAGACCATGGAGTAGGAAGGCTAGTGCACAGTCAGGTCTTACCCCAAGATGGCATCATAACAAAACTAGGCATATATTAAAATAATGAGATCCAGAAACAGTCTCAGGTCCTGGTATTTAAACTTCATAAGTCAGTTTAGTACAGTTTTGTGATTTGTTGTTATCATAATTAAAGAATTCATTGAAAACTGGAAATGGTAAAGATCCGCCAGTGAATAAATTATAAAAAGTAGTACCAGCTGCCTTTTTCTTTCCTAATTGGAGAGAGAGAATATATCTTCAGAAACCCTATTACTACATGTTAGCAATCAAAGATAAGACTCAGGACCAAGGCTTGCTGTTGAGTCAGTAGTGACCTTACATGTCATTACAATAGCAACAAGAAATCCAGTCAGCGATCTTTCTCCCTCAGTACATGTTAGAAAATACAATATGACAGTGTTGCACAATATCTGCTCACGTTAGTGAAACTGAGAAACCTGTCAGAACTTCTGGTGCATTCTGCTCAAGAAGGATATGCTGAGGCTCACAGGACAGTCAGGGGCAGACAACACGTCTCCCAGAATCACAGTGGATTTGGAACAGTACACATGTCAATCAAAACATAAAAGATTACAGCAAGGATTAATAAACTTGCTTTAAGGTGATCCTTCAAAACATTTAAAAGGCTACATGTACTTTTTTTTCTGATAAACATTTTCTCTGCTAGAAGGATTCTGGTAAAATCCTCGTGAACTGTTAACTGGAAATCACTAGAACACCTGTTCTGTTGAAGAATACATCCTATTTTGCAGCCAGACAAGTAGGAAAAGAGAAAGAGAACACATGATTGGTTTAAAAATATGACATCAAATAAGTAATGTATACTTGCAAATGCTGTACAGATACACTAGAGAATCTCAAGGTGGGAGGAGTGGGGAGGAGGAGTGTGGAAAGAGAGAGTGTCTCCTTTACTCAATTTTAAAATCAGCAACACATAAACAAAGAAATGAGAATATGGTCCAGCAAACAGAGAGAATGTAATCCTGATACTTATGCAACAACTGTCAGAGCACAGCACTACCCATATTACTCATCTCAACACTGCAGAACACTGAACCCTCACATTTCATAAGCTTATAGAACACACAGGAACAGAATTAGAAGGGCAGGTCTTTTTTTTCTTTTTTTAAGCCATTTCCAACATTAACTTTTATCTCACTGTTATTACAAAACATTCCTAATATTATTCCTCTCTACAAAACCAGGAAAAAGTTCAGATCAAAACCCACAACAATGGATTGTACAGTTGTACTAGATGTAAATCAAATCTTTGAAAAACTGTTTTGAAAACTTTAGGGAGATAATAGCAAAACAAAGAAAAAAGAAAAAATCCATAACAGCCATTCTACTACAACTTCATCAGATCAGAAAGAGGGTTTGGATTGTAAAAAGTAATCAAATCCTCCTTCTTTATGTAGGAACTTTATGTAAAGTTGTTTTCTAAACCTCACCCACTTTATTGTTACTGTCCCGTTCTAGGGTTACACAGGCATGATTACATGGAATGGAATGGAATGGAATCATTAAGGTTGGAAGAGACCTCAAGGATCATCCAGTCCAACCGTCATCCCTCCCCCACCTATTAACCGCTAAACCATGTCCTTCAGTACCGCGTCTAACCTTTTCTTGAATACCCGCAGGGATGGTGACTCCACCACCTCCCTGGGCAAACCTGTTCTAATGTCCGACCACCCTTTC
>VWZZ01007720.1:194429-234493 GCA_013399095.1 Psophia crepitans | reverse complement strand
TGCTCCAGCAGCTCCATGCCTGTCTTGTACTGGTGACCCCCTAGCTGGATGCAGTACTCCAGGTGGGGTCTCAAGAGCAGAGTAGGAGAACCACCTCTTGACCTGCTGGTCACATTTCTTTTGATGTGGTCCAGGATACGTTTAGGTTCCTGGGCTGCAAGCACACTGGCTGGTTCATGTTGAGCTTATGTTTTCCCCATGCTTTTATGAGAAAATCCTTTTTTAATGAGAAAGTGTATTTTCCATGCTTTTACCTATATTCCTTTAATGACAGAAGAGAGGGAATGCCACAGAGTGGAACTTTTGGTTGAGGTGGTCCTTAACAGAAAAGAAAAACCCAACACAAACAAACAAAAAAACCCCACCACTGCCTTCTTTAAGGGTCAAAGTACATCCAAAGAGTAGATATTCTTGAGAATTGCACTAGAATAGATGCAAAGAGGTTGGACAGCAATGGAGTACCAGAAAGACTGAAGGGGTAAAGATGCTTTTCAACCTGTAGCAAGCCTTCCAATAAATTTCAAGGGCCTAGGCCATTGTTCACACATATCCAAACCACACATACCCACAATGTTAGCTCCTGATTATAAACACAACTTTCATGCTTTCTTAATGTTGGGTAGCTAATGCTTTAGGCAAAGAAGTACTTAACAGCCTTCTTGAGCATGTGAAATTTAGGATAAGGGGAAAAAATCATCTAATTTTTAAAAAAAATTTGCAGCCCTGTTTAGAGTAAACATCGGTTGTCTCATCAGCTGCTATTATGAGGAAGAATGCACTCTAAGTGCACAGATGTGGATCATGGAAACAAATTAGACCTAAAATATTTTTTTAAAATTCCTTTCATAAAAAGAACTAAAAGAAACAAGACTGAATTATGCACTGATTTTAATAACAAACAATATTGGATGACATTTTTCACTTGACAAAGTGGAATTTCTTCCCAACTGTTATTATTTTAGCCTCTGTTCTTTAGAAAGTGTTAACCCTCTGGTAACTCCTATTTATTCAGGCTGGATTAAAATGTGAGACTATAAAGATGACTTGACTGGATGTGCAGTACTGCCAGCTCCTCCTCTGAGGAAATGAAAAATACTGAAATTCTCAAAAGTATATTTTATAGATTGTTTGGTTTGCTCTCTTTGTTTTCACCTGAACTCTATGGAGAAAAAGGAAATACTATAGATAGCACTAAAAGCTTACATATTTTGGCAGCTGGATACCACAGACTAACAGGGATATCTTTCTAAGCTGATCATTCTTTCCTGAACAAGCTCGAAATACTGCTTTTATTCTGAGATAATAGCCATCACTATTTTCTGCATATAGGAAACTAAAATACTTATAGCAGGTCTCACAGATGTAAAAGACTTACCCAAAATCAGAAACTCTCAGAATAGAACAGATCAGGAAGCAAACCAGCTTCCAGTGAGGGCTTCTGCCACATGTTCCCCAGAGGAAGCACTCTAGAAGCTGAGGCACATGGCAAAAGACCTCATGGAGTTTTTGGCAGTGCCTCAGGAAGAGGAGCTCCACTTCTACCAAAAATACAAAGGCTGTCCATCCTTGCCAGCAAGATGAACAATCCGCTATAGTGCTTCCCCATTAGAAGGCACCACTATGCATGAGGAACGATGATGCTTTGTATTAGTTTTTTCTTTTTTTGCCTATGAAGATGTGATCTATCATTTACTCCTTTCTCACCTGCAGATGGCTGATTGCTCAACTCTATCAGCCACCCCGAAAGTAATAGAAATTCAAAGACTCTAGTTCATGAAAAACCCACAAACTTACCACTACTACTACTCTACCTGGGACTCAAATAGTAGTTTTGTTCATATCAAAGTATATGACATTTATCAGGGTCAGCAAAGCTTACAGATACCAGTATTCTCCGTGTGAAATCTGCCTAAGAGGTTTATCTCTGGTCAGTGTTTGAAAAGGGGAGCAAACTGATCAAAAGTCTGATGAATATCAGAGCATAAAAGCAAAGCAATAGTAAGGACGGGAAGGTAAATTTTGGGAGTAGAAGTGGGAAGAGAAATCAAATGCAAGTACATTCTAACTTGAAGATCCTAAATTTGCAAGTTTGCAATCTTACAATAACCAAAATGAAATTAATATTTTATTAATATTGTTATAAAATACCAACAAAAAATAAAGATTAAGAAAATATCTTTAATAATATTGATTATTAGATTCAACAGTAATTTGTTTTCTCCTTTCTTGTTCCAACATAGGTAAGAAGAGAACAGTGTATTAATCAATTCACAGCTTTAAATAATTATCTAACCTTTCCTTTCTCTGTTTTCCCTTTTAAGTTAGTACAATAGTACAATTACACCAATCAAAAAGCCACCTTATTTTATTTTATATGTGACTACTTCTTAATACTGTGATAACTACTTACCCTCCTGAATTTTGCAACAATTACTTGTTTATAAAACAGTCCATTAAAAAGACATAATGAAAGTTTGGGGGTTTTTTTGTTGGTTCAGTCATTCACTGATTCTAAGAAATACTGGAACCAAAATAGTCATTAAAAAAACCCGACAATAAAGCCAAAGTTAAACATTGGAAAACATGTTATAAACAGCTGAAGGGAGACTGAAATCCTAACTGTGCTAATTGTCCCATTAAAATTAGGCTCAAAATACTAAGTGAACTAACTGTCCCATAAAAAACCCCAGATTTTTACATGTTGCATTCATCCTTACTAGAACTTTTCCACATAATTTTCAGTATTAGGAAGATTATTGTTCTCCATATTCTGCAGTTTTGGAAACAGAAATATGTAAATAGCTTTACCCAAATCTAATGATATTTAGAGTTATTTATTTACAAATAAATAGACAAAAATAATAAAACTTCATCTGGTGTTCTGATAACAAGGGAATAATCCACAGAATGCGTCTCTATTGGCCCCAGAAAATTGCTTAGTAACCAATGTTTCTTTTAGACAACATTTTTTGAAACTTTCAGTCCGCACATTTGCTGTATATAAGTCCTGTACCCTCCCTCATCTCTGCACAGGAACTGTACTGTTAGAAGTATTTTACTCACTGCAGGTCAAAGACATTTAAAGCAATTCATATACCACTAAAAAAAAAACCAAACATCTGTACTTTTGGCTGAACTCTGGGTGAAAAGGACATTTCTCTTATTTGATCTTCATTTCTCACCATCTCATGGGAATGTCCCAGTACTCCTAAAGTACTTAGCCTTTTTTCGTAGAACTGCCTAAATTCCCTGGTAACGTGAGCTTTTTTTGTGCCTTTAGCTATGACAAACAGATTTGCATTCAGAAGACAGCTTCTTATTCAGGAAAAGCAGAAAATTATTCTTTGCTCTCCTGTTTTGCCTGAGTTTGGGCATAACTAGTGAATGCATGCATTTGCCATGAATAGCTACCTACAGACTGACGACAAGGCATAACTATATTCATAATACTAAAGTGACAGATTATTAGGATTGCAGCCTATAGTAAGAAAGCAACCTTACTCCTGACTCAGTTGTCCAACAATACAAAAACAGGCATTCCTGCCAGTTGCCTAGCCTTTAGCTGTGCCGATTGCAAGCTTCCAAAAAGTAACAAGCAATTCTCTGCATTGTTTCATTAGTTTCAGTACTCAGTAGGTATTTCCATATAATTCAACAGGATGCGTGATCTTTTCACCATCCATTGAAAACTCCAAGAGCTACTAATGCTAAAGACACACACATAATTTTATTTTTTTTTAAGAGGGAGCTGTATTTGATCTCTTAATTATATGATAAAGCCATTGTGCTGTGTTATCTTTTCACAGTATTAGGTGGGGTTTTTTACCAAAGATCAACATTTCAGAATGAAAATGTATCCTGTTCTGTCACACAATTTGAAGTGGATTTTTCATGTGGGATTTACCGCTTAGTGGTCATTTTCTTGCTACAAACCACTCCTGTATGCTGTGGCTTAGGATGTCATTACAAGTTCAAGCAGAAAAAGAATTTTCACACTCTAGCTATTGCAGTCACTGTTACTGCATCTCAATTCCCATTACAAGATTTCTTGCCCCCATTGTTAACATTCTTTTAAATATGCCTCATTCCAGAGTAGGACACAGCCACTGGTTTGGTTTTTGGGCGGGGGTTTCTTGGCTTAAAAAAAAAATAATTAGGAAACCTATTATTTAATATTTTTCCATTTTTTAAAATATTTATTTTTCAGACAGTCCTTTCCCAACTAAAACACAATTAAGCCAATTACTGTTGACAAAAAAATTGTTCTCAACAATGCTAGACATTTCTTCTCTTAACAACATGCTTCCGTAACTTTGCTTCTCTAGCTTTCAGAATCTTCTGTCTAACCAACAGATATATACTTTAAAAAATGCACAATGTAGTCATCTGTTTGTCACCTCAATTACAATTTTGGGCCTTGGAGAAGATTTTGTAACAAGAGTACTTGTAACGAGAACTCACTAAACACTTGGGAATATTTTTAGCGTCCTGTTGAGAACTAGCATAGCCCTTACACGTACTTTTTAGTCATTTGGTGGCAGTTTTTGCAAAGCACATTCAAAGTTTTTCTGTCATGTGAAAAAATTGTCCTTAACTCAGGCTTCATCATTCACACTACAAAAAACACTCTCACTCTGTCTGATAAAGCTGTGGTTTATACCACTAAATTAAGAAAAAAAATTAGAAAAAATTGTTTTGTGGCCAGTAGTGTTAAGGACCAACCAATATTAACCGCAATTACTTTGAGTTCTGATAGATTGTTTTAAAGTTTTTATATTGTAAAATCTTAGCTGAAGGCCTCATACCAATGTTTTTTCCCCTTCTGAATCTGTAAGAAATGAACACTTTCTTGAGAGGCTGCAACTCCCATTTTTATGGCATTCCTGCTCTTATTGCTCCTACAGACCCAGCATCAAGGTGTAGTTTGACTTCTGTTTCCCTGGGGTTCTCCTTCCTGCCCCTGTTCTCCCCAACCACCAAAGGTAAAGTGTTGTCCTGTTTAATAACTGTGTTTTCCATTTTTACAAGCATTACATTTACAAGATTTTAATTTCTTTTTTTCTGCAAACTTTCAGAAATTTGTAGTAAACAAGGAATAAAACCAGTGTTACTTTGAAATACAAAAAAATATTTATGCAGTCTTGACCTTTCCACATATCAGATACACACAGAGACATTAGAATAATAAGCATTTATAAGTAAATGTTTGTATATACATTTTAGCATTTTGTTTTAAATCTGGAGAAATAAATTAATTGCAAAATAATTTAGGAACTGCTATTAAAAAAAAGAAAGATTTGGCAAACTCATTTTGGATAGACTAAACATATTCAAACTCACGAAATTAAAATTTAAATTCATCCCCGGTTTCTGCAAAAAATAAAATCAGTGGAGCGCTTCCAAGTTCAGAGCTTTCCTGATTCGTAAGTAATGAAACATATCTATAAATTTACCTAAGCTATGAGAAAAATTCCAGTATAATCTGTTATAAATTTATGAAATCCCTGTTAAACAGGCAACAACTGGAAAGGTCAAAAACCGTAGCATTTTAGTTTTACAAATAAGGACAGAAATCTTTAAACATTCACCCTAACAAAAACACAGTTTCATATACCTTTGAGTCTGAAACACACTGGCAAAGCTACTGCATAGCAATAACATTCTTTTTTATTTAAAAAGAATCCTGTTGTGAAAAAAAAAAAAGAAAAGAAAAGGAGAACTAGTTTGGCAGTACAATTCAACGACAGCATTCTAAGCCCAGAATATTTCATAACATCTTGTTATTTTACTGCAGAAGAACAGATTGAAAACTGAAGTTTGCAATAGTTTCACAACTTAAATAGAGTTACCCTAGTTAAATTTGTTACCACACATACGTCCAAATTTTAAAAAGAAAATAAAAATTTGAATGCAAGAAAAGAGCTGCAAGCAACTGATATGTTGGTGACTGATTTCTGTCTTTCCCTTATAACAGATGTTGAGAACCTGTAAAAATTGTTAGTAATGATCATTCCCACTTCTTGATAAATCAGGCACTTGAGAACAGCTGCATTACCTTATGAAAATATTCATCAGCATCTGAAGTACTGTATTATACCCACAGAACATTAAACTCCATTTTAATTTCCACCTGAGCATAAAACTTTTTTCCCCCCTCTCTCCTTTCAGGTTGAGGACATCTTGGCTATGTTGACTTTAGGATACAAAACTCAGAGGCTGGGACATTTCAAAACAAGGTGAGTGAGGAACTAGAGGGGTCCAAGGGAATGGAGCCAAGCACAGCTCACACTAGAAACATTTCTTTGGTTTTGCTGCCCATGCAAGGTAGATCTGATGGTCCTTTGTCACACCTAGGATGGGCTGCTTTCTGATAACACCTTCAGGTACCACTAAGCACTTAGGGCAAGAAGCAGATGTAAGAGCTAAGCCAGCCTTCAAAAAAAGACTTGATAAGCAAGGAATTATATCACACGATGGATGCTCTCTTTTAGGCAAACGAAGACCAAGAATGTGATCACAAACTGGACCCAAGGAAGGCAGATTCTAGGTAAAAAGCTGACAAGTCTGATGCAAGATTGGGCACTTCCTCAGGAGTGGGAATCAGGGTTAAGGCAGCAGGAGGAAGAAGCACAAACGCAGCAACTAACGAGTGGCAAGCGGAGCAGCCCACAGCAGCACCTTTTGGATTAGGACAGCACATCACTACCACTAAAAAGTATGGCTAAACTGGTGTTCAACAGCACACACAGCTCTAACAAACCACTTTTAAAGGAGACTCAGAACAAGTATTACATACAATGGTTTGTACACAAATCTCCTTTAATCACAGTGTTCCTCCAGAACATGGTGCTTTCCCCAGGCTGGCCATCTATCCAGACACTTTCATTTGTATCTGTGAAACCAGAAGACAAACTCCGTACTATCTTCCCTAGGTCCCTAGAAAAAGGGTTTTTCTGTCACTTCAAAGGCTGCTGTGACTTTTCCTCAGATGCTTTCAGTGAAAGGTGAACTGCTTCAAGAAAAACTAATATTTACCAAATCACATCACTGAGTACCTGTGGATACCACAGACTGATGTCTTGATAGTGTGCAGTGACTTGCTTGTGCTTCAAATCCATTGTGAACAACTAAACAGCTGCTGCTCAGAGGTATTTATCTAGTATATCCCATTTACAGCTGTGTTATAGAAAGTGGCACTATTTAATGTAAAATCCACAGGATATTTCTATATTTAATTACTGTTTTCTAAACCTTCTGAGTGCATTTATGCAAATAACACTCCTTATATAACCTAATGTCTCACTTCAGCAAAATACAGAGGCACGTGTTAACTACTGAAATCACTAAGCCGAGTTAGAATCCAGAGGTGGGCAGGCTCCCACCACGAGGTAAGAACATTCAATTTGCTGTAAGCACACTGAAAGATCAGTTTTCTTAGTTATGAACATTTTCTGGGTTTGTTGCTTTCTTTTATTGGGGAAGGAAGGGACATTGAATATCATATCAGGAAAAGCGTAAGGGGACTCCGTCCTTCCAAAGGCGTTTCTTCCTTTAAATCCATTTGTTTATCCAAAGCTGCAATATCCTATTTCAAAGTTTGATGATGATATCAGTTCGCCTTAGTAAACACAGTATTACCATTACTTTGATTTTCAGGGGCAATATTTCTCTTTTTTTTCCCCAATAAAAAAAATGCTCTCGCACATGTTAGAGGTTTATTTTTATACACCTAATTTAAAAACAGAAATAAACACAAATTAACTTTTCATGAAGGTCATTAAAGTTGCAATCAAAATGCCAAAGTTAACACTACTGATATAGTTGTTTTCAATCTAAAAACAGACCTTCATCAGTTGAAATTTAAAATTTCTGGCTATGATTAACTAAAGTTTTTCCTTCAAATTCTGTTTCTCCCTTTTCCTTCCTCTTTTCTTTGGAAAACACCTGCATCCTCTTTCTACAATTTCCTGTATGTCACAGTAAGCTTCAATGGTCTACACCTGCTACACTCATCCTTTATGAAATTCAGTACCTTCCGGAAATTTCTAACATTTAGTATCCGAGTTTAGTAATAAGACAGAATGGTCAGGTTTTAGCTGGTTCCTGAAAGAGAAAGATCTCTTTAATTTTGAGGCATTCCTACAGTCTATCACAACTAATAAGAACGACACACTACCAGGACAATCCTTCTTTCCCCTGCCGGCAGATTAGAAAAAGAAAACATACTCAGGGCCTGATTTTATTCCATTACAAAAGAGAATTTACATTAATAGAGTGGATGCTTTTGTTACCTTTATTATTGTGGCTGTTCTATTTATCTAGACTGTATGATTTATTTATATGTCCAAGATAACACTGGAGAAAATACATGGCTTATTAACATACCTATGAAAACCCTGTCTTTTTTTTTTTTCCCCAGGTGTTTATGAAAAAGTATAAAGAATTAGTTCAATCAAACCTGTATCATCATCTTGCAGGAAGATAATATAATTCAGTCTCATTCAATGTTGTTTCCAATGGAAGGAAAATGAGTATTTGGAGAACTGGAATACATTAAAACATAGAGCTTCTAAAGTTAGCCACAAACTCAAAAAAAAAAAAAAAATCTAAAGGTGCTTGTAACTTCCAAAGAGCAGTACTTAAGCATGCAAGTTAGGCGTGATGCCATTATCTTTGCAAATTAGCTGTCAGTCTTCACCACAAGCCATAAGAAGTAATTTGCTTGCACAATCGCTATTGAATTAAAGTCTGTCTGAACCTAAAAAACATAAAATGCATAAGTCATCATTCCTAGCATGCATAAATCAATACATACCTGATAAGCAGTCATTTATCTTACATTTTGGAAAGAGATTATTTTGAACTGATGGAGTCTAAGTCTGCTACTTAGATTCAATAATAAATGTCACGCTGAACTTTCTTTAGCAAAAAGTTGAATTTAAATTTGGCTCTGGACCAGATGACCTCTGGAGATTTTATTCAACTGAAATTATTCTGTGATTTAAATAATGTTCTTTATATCTCTTGCTTAAGTCAGCCTAAGGATGATTGGAGACTTTCTTCCAAGATCAGTTTTGCCATTCATTCAGGTTACCTATTTATAATGTTACATGTTGAAAAAATACTTAAATTTCAAGACTTTTATTCCTTTATCTAATAGTCATGATGTTAAATCTTTCAGGCAATTAGTTAAAGATAACTGTAAGGTTTTAAATTGGCATGAAGAGCCGTGGAATATTTCACTTTAGCACTGAGAACTGTTTAGCAAACCATTTCAGACACTATCAGATACAATAAGAAGCTAATGTGAGAAAGAATAAAGACATACTGAGCACACCAAGACCACTTTCAGATGCCGTAAGCATATTCCAGTGCAACCTGAATTACATAAAGCCCTCACAGACTTCTAGATGCTCAGAGATAAGCAGCAAGCGTGGTTTCCTTCTGACATCTACATGAAGCATTTTAATTGACACGAACTGATAAATGACCACATTTTAAGTGTGGATCCTCCTATAATAGGCTAATACAATACCTAAAGAAAAGTTTAGAGTCTCTAGGCTGAAGTTCATTGATGTATTTCCTTCTCACAACAAAAATAACACTGAATTTGCAATCACATCTAACCTCCTTTATCAATTAAAAATAAACCCAGCCAAAACATACATATTTTTATGCAATTTGGTGAAAAAAAAAAGCTTGAAAAAAATTTCATATATTTAAATTTTTCTAGTCAGAGGAGTGTTTTACTAAATATGATTTTATTTATTAGAAATTAAGACTTTTTTAAGCTCTCCACAGGTTTTCAAGATGATATGAAAAATGCAAAGTAATTCACCAAGTGTGAAGAATTCCTCCTCAGAAACAACACTTGTCAGACCACAGGATAATTAAAGTTAGAAGGAGCCCAGGAGACTTCTAGTCCAACCTTATGCTCAAAGTGTGTTTAAAAAAAAAAAAGCTCTTTAAGTAACACATTACAGTATAGCTTCATGCAAGGATAACAGCAGTATAGAAAACTCAACTACAGAAATAAGCTGAAAACTCACTCATCTTAGTACAGCCTGTTGCAGAGCAAGCTTTAGATCTATACCAAGAACAGCAACAGTTTCACTAATGTCATGTTGCTCTACAAAGGAAAGGCAGGGTGGGGGGATGAGAGGGGGGAGGAAAAAAAGAGAAAATGAATCCTGGACATTTAGAGTACAACACTCTGCTTATCACTAAAGCTTCAAAGAAAGGAAATCAGTCCAGTTTAAATTGAAAACAATACATGTTTACATGTGACTTAGGCATACATAATGGAAGGACATGAAGTTCAAAGTACCTTAAACTTAAGAGTACCTTATGTAGTTCCCCAGATGAAGCTTAATTCTGACAGCTACTCCAATTAAACTGGAGTCTATTCCCATTGCTGCAATTCTGAAGTATTATTTAATGTAGCAGCATCATATTCTCCTCCACAAAAAAAAATAAACCCTCCATAGTACATTATGTAGATATAGCTATTTTAATTTTTCATTAAAAACATTGTGCATATATCACAGGAGAAAAATTAAGAATTTCAAGTTGTGAGTTTACTCAAGTCAGAAACCACTCTTTGTGCAGGATTTTCCACTGTTCATATATTGCACACTTCTATCAAATAAACTATCCGAGTCCAATTTTTTTAAAGGAACTGTTCACCAGAGGAGACGGTAAAGACATGAAAGTACCACCATCATAAACACTCAGTCCAAAAATGTGAAATTGATTTACAGTTCCCCTTTTCAATACTTGCTTAAAATGCAACATAAAAAAATGTCCTTTGAAGTGCAGCTCAAAGGCTTCCAATTAATTTATTCCTAGGAAATTAATATTTTTTCTCAAATCTGTAGCATTTTCATTGTTTGCTATAACTTCAGAATTTAAGCTTTGGACATAGAAATCTCTATTTTCTCAATAAACAGTCCTCCAATTTTTTGTTCTTTCTTCCTGCTTTCCTGTGTTGTATTTTTGCATCATAGAAAACAAGGTTGGCATTTTCAGTCCACTTTAGTGGAAGAAAAAAAAAAGCCAATGTAATGACTTCGTCTTCCAGAAACACCATGAGCTCTGAGGGAATATTTTTACAATGATGCTTTAAATTTATAAACACTACGGTAAATCAGGCTTAGAATATCATCTCAATTTCCTGGAGACAGATATAAATGAGACGGTAAAATTAAGACGGGGAAGTGCCTCACCTGGAGTGGCTTTTAGAAATTATTGACTAAAAAGAATTGAAGAGTGAAATTGAACAGAATGCTTTTCTTATTTTTCATGGACTAGCTAAGATTACTCTCGCACACATTGTTACAAGCCATTTAAGTTATTGTATGACACTCCAAATGACTCAACTACAATTACATTAATGTTTTGAACATCTGCATACTGCTTTACTTTAAAAATACCAAGAAAAAACTCGCTCCTAGTTTACAGAAGAAAAATACTTAGTTACTCTCATGGTCAGTTTACCATCACTACTGAAAAGAAAACAATTTTGTGTACCTACAGTAAAGACTACTATAATTCAAACTTTAGAATGTGTGTTGGACATTAATATCCAACACACCAAATCACTGAAACTGTAGGAGATGTCTGTGGAAACTACTTCCAGTAGTCTCAGTAGACTTATCTCACATGCCCTGTAAGCTGAGGTCTACCCTTTACAAGGGGAGTCAGCTGTACTAAACATATACCATGAAAATATATATATATATTTCATGCCCACAATAACCGCTATAGCAGGACTTAGGATCCTCTGGAAAAATAAAAATAGAAAATGAGATTAAAAGATTTGGTGGGACTGCAGGGAACGATCATGTTATGAACTTTTCTGCCATTATGCTATTGACTTGACCTGAGCTAGCTCTCATTTCACCCTGAAAGAAGCTTTGCAGTGAAATGAAACATGACGGGTCATACAATGAGATGATTTCCATAGTGGAGTTGTGGTCCGATGGTCTTTATATGTTTGACTCAAGATCATAGGATCATAAACACACTATGTCTTATTTCTTATCTATATAAAGAATAGGGAAAAATGGTGTTTTGTGATGAAAAAAAAAAAAAAGCTAGGTGAACTGAGACCTCCCACCAGCAACAGGGAAGGGTGAGGAAAGAAAGACTACAAGAAGGAAGCTTTGCAGTAATCTGATGTTGCTGTCAATTCCGTGATTAGACCATGGATACCAGTAATAACCCACATTACAGAAATAGAGGCTGACCCTGCTTTGCATCACTGTAACTTTTCTGTTCACATTATTCCAATCTGTCACCAGTTTACGTAAAACTGACATTAGTCTGGAATAGCTAAGTCACTACAGTATCTTTCTCAGGTCACCTCCCAAGAATTCCACCAATAAAGCAAATTATTTCAAACAGAGTTTTTTTTCTAGGGGCCAGGGATCTCTTCACAACACCACAAGATATGCCTTTGAATTATGTTCTCTGTAATTCACTCTCACAGACATTCTTGCTAATAAGGTGGTTTAGGTTATATGACAGAAGTTTCCAAGCCTGTGCACCTTCTCTCCCAGATTTAAAACAAATCAAAACAATCTGCATTTTTTAAGTGCAGCATTTCTCACTTTTGTGGAAGAAGCTGAAAGGCTAACATTTGAATTTTTTTCTCACTTCAGTACCTTGCTAAGGTATGTTCTAAAGATTCTGTATGTCTTTCATAATGCTATCCATCCATATAACGGGAGAAGAATCTCTCGCTAAATCCTTGGCCAGGATCACAAGTCATGAACAACCTCAGTTTGCCTCTGTCACTAGCTAGGTAAAACAAAACTTTCAGTAACTGAGTGAAAATGCTCTGGAACAACACTCTTCAGTGTTGAAAGGTAACTGGAGTGTTTGGATTTACATTGTAAATTATTTGTAATAACTTTAGTGCTTTGACAGCAGCTACAAATACAGTCTTTAACCTTATCCATTCTGCCATTTTAAGCTTAGTCCACATTTGTCCATCCTTCCACCTACTACTTCACAGTCTTCAAAAGAATATAGACAATTTCTCTCCCTTTGCTACCAAAAAAAGAAAAGGTGGACAAGGAAACAAAACCAATTACCCCTATTTTTAGGATATGCCCTTAGTGTCTATACCCTCTTTTTCCTCGGCAGACGAGGCCAGCTCTTGTGCCTCTCAACAGGCTGTCATAGAAGGTGCTGCTCAACTCCATACCCGGTAGATGTGATGGCCCATCTAGGTTTACCAATTATGCTGGAATAGCTGTGAGTCTGGTCACTGGAGCAGCCTGCCTCCATCACACCCTGGCAGGCCTCTTACAACAGTAGCAAGAGGAGTGAGCTTACCTGTTTAAAACTGCCTTCATCCATCTGCTTACACTCCTGGTGACCTGCCCTCCAGCAAGGTAAGCTGTTGCTCCTAAACACATTACTCAATATATTTGTCCTTCAAAAGATGTCCTTTATGGCCTAACCAAAGTTTTGCTATGTTCCTTCTTCACCCAGGAAGCCTTGAACATGGAAAAACATTTTGTTTCATTTCTGCAGTCCTGCTAGAGGACAAGTGTTTGTGGCAGCCCTATCACTGAATACCAGTTGATTCTCTGGGAAAAACAACAAACTCCATGAGCAAGGACTTCCTCTTACGTTGGGACACATGGCTTTTCCCTGATCACACAAGCATGATCTTCCTTCTCCAGTTGAGGAGGCACAGCTGCTGGCCTTTTAATGGGAACAACCCTGCTTCTCTAAGTAGGATAAGGCTTCTAGTTTCTGCTTTTCACCTTTCTTCAAATCCTTCTAGGAGAGCCTTAGCTGTCATCCTCCTTCTCTGTAAGGATTAAATGAGACAGAATCTGAATCAGTAGTGCACTGCACCTGCAGCCCAGATGATTCAAGGAAATCTCTTTAATATGGGAGGTCTCCCTTATATGTAATTACCACAAGCACCTGGGGAGAGACTATTGTAAATACTGTCACTTGTGTGACAGTACAGGGCTCAGTATGGCTGTTGGAAGAGTTCACTCCTAGGTGTGAAAGCCTAGCAGCTATTTGTCCTAAGGAAGGGCTAGTAGACCAGATGGAAAAAGCCAGGGCAGAATCTAACAGGCTGTCCCAGGCAGTTAATGATATAATATGAACAGCAGGAAGCCCATCAGAATGGTTCCAAATGTGTGTGTGTGGGGGGGTGTGGTACTATTCTCACTGGTTTAGCAAAGTCCTTGTGTCATAGTTGTGGAGGTGTTCCTCATCATCATTTGTGGGGTCCCTAGTGCTGCAGGACCTCCTGGAACACATAGCACCTGAAGCTATACTGCCATCCTGACTTTTTTCCATGGGTATCTGAACAAAGGCTGTCTCAGTGTGGTTCCAGAGAACACTTTTTATCTTGTAAAGATGGTTGAACGATAGGAAATGCAGCTCTGAGCATGCTGCCAGCAGTATAATAGAAAATATAGTTGGAAACATAGTACCATAAGAAACAAATTGGAAAACAGATTGCTATTTTTCTAAAAGAGTGTGTGGGTTGACCTTGGCTGGATGCCATGTGCCCACCAGAGCCATTCTACCACTGCCCTCCTCAGCTAGACTGAGGAGAGAAAATATAACAAAAAGCTCCTGGGTGGAGATAAGGATAGGGAGAGATCACTCACCAATTACTCTCATGAGCAAAACAGACTCAGCTTGGGAAAATTAGTTTAATTTACTACTAATAGGATAATGAGAAATAAAACCAAGTTTGAAAACACCTCCCCTCCACCTTTCCCTTCTTCCCAGGTTCAACTTCGCTCCTGATTTCTTTACATCCTCCTCTTCCCTAGTAGCACAGGGGAACAGGAAATGGGGGTTGTGGTCATTTCATCACACACTGTCTCTGCTGCGCCTTTGTCCTCAGAGGAAGGACTCCTCATACTCTTCCACTGCTCCAGTGTGAGTCCCACATGGGATCACAAGTCCTGCTAGCAAACCTGCTTGAGCATAGGCTCCTCTCTTCAGAGGTCCACAGATCCTGGTAGGAGCCTGTAGCAGCACAGGCTTCCCACGGGCTCATAGCTTCCTTTGGGCATCCATCTGCTCCAGTGTGGGGTCCTCCATGGGCTACAGGTATATATCTGCTCCACTGTGGACATCCATGGGCTGCAGGGTGAAAGCCTGCTTCACCATGGTCTTTACCATAGGCAGCAGGGGATTCTCTGCTCCAGAGCCTGGAGCACCTCCTCCTCCTTCACTGACCTGAGTGTCTGCAGAGATGTTCCTCTCACATATTGTCACTCCTCTCTCCAGCTGCAGCTGCACAGCAACTTTTTCCGCTTCTTAAATACATTAACCCCGAGGTGCTGCCACTGTTGCTGATGGGCTCTGCTTTGGCCAGCGGTGGGTCCACCTTGGAGCTGGTTGGCTTTAGCTCTACCAGACATGAGGGAAGGTTCTAGCAGCTTCTCACAGAAGCCGCCCCTCTACCTCCTTGCTACCAAAACCTTGCCATGCAAATCCATAATAAAAATGTAAAAATGTATACAGCACATGGCAAGGATATTAAGTGCAAGCAGATGCAATTTTAGCAGTGATATACCTAGAAAATCCCAAGTTTGTTTATGACAGGATAAGGGAAAAATGCCCGTTCAGAACTCAAAGGGCTTTTCTTCAGGAAGAGGAATGAAATCTGCCATGTCGGCAGTGTAACATGATAGATCTTACTACAGTGCCTCTGGCAATGCACTCAAAGCCTATTTTGGTTTAGAGGTAGATTACAGTGTTTTATGCATGAGTATAATAGTATAATTTAAGATTTTTCTCTTTAATTCCAGGCAAACTTGATTTTACGAGTGCACAGAGTTTGTTTCCTACACTGGAAGAGAGATACATTCCCTGAAGGAGGAGATGATTACACATAAAAGCCATTACAAGAATAAAACAGGGAAAAAAATGGTCTGAAAAATGGCAGAAGAGGAGCTGATGCCAGCATTGTTCAGAATGACCCTCTTTCTGGAGAGATGATCCTTTATGATCATAATTTGAAAAAATATTCCTTCATGAATAAAGTATGAAAGAATGAAAGAATTGTAATTGCTTGAATTATTAAAGCATATCTCCAACTTCAACATGTTAAGAGATTTAGAGCCACATATTACATGGAGAATAGAACATGATTTTTTATTATGATAACAAAATACTCTCCACAGCTCGGTTAACTAGTAGGGCATTTTGACAGTTCTCCTAAAGGACACACGAACTAAAGACAAGCTGAAATATTTTACAAAGCACAATCATTATTCTATGTTCATAATGAATCCATAGCTGAGGAACTTTCAGCCAACAAAAAGTGTTAAGTTATAATAATAATAATGATAAAATAGTACCAAAATTTTTTAAAGCAGTTATCACAGACTTGCATTCTGGGAACAGCTACAAATCTGTGTTAGTATTACACAGAGTGGCTAATTCTATTTTACACTGATTACCAGTAAAGGGTAGCTTTCTGCTGACCATATTCTCAAGCCTATAGACTTTCAAAGTACAAGATTTCCATGCTTCAAATGATCAGAACAGTGTTGAACCTGTAACTTTTATCGATAAATCCAGTGAAGAGTCAGACATGACTAAATCACTTACTGATTCTCATTTCTTTTATTTCACAGCTATTTTGTAGCTTTTATTTCCACAACCGCTATTGCGTTTCTCTGCCTTTTTTCCCCTAGAGTGCTGATAAAAAGAAGGATCTCTAAGGAGCTGGAAGGAAAGGAAAGAAAAGCAGATGTGTCAGAAAATGAAAGGGTAGCTTATAACAGATCAACAAGACAAGAAGAATTGGAAAAAATATGTCTGAGTTAAAAAGATTAATTTCTAATTGAAAGAAATCTAGAAAAAGGTCGGGGAATGATAGCAAATAGGAAGAACACATAGGAACAGCTGAAATGAAGCAGATGAACCATCCTTATGGTCTGGGTTATAATAGAATTTGCTATCACTTTAAGTGTCTCAGCCAAAAATTTAATTTCATTACAATTAAATTTTATTTGCTTGTTCAGATTAGAAGTCTACTGTACTTCAATAAATGTTCTTTTTATAATAGCCTTGAATACATATGTAATATCAAAAAACTAAAATGAATAATTTTGGTGCAATTAAAAATAAAGATATATTATTCAAAATATCACTCTTCTTTTTTCTCCCCCAGTCTTTAGCTACTCGCAGGATAAAAATTGTCAGTAATCACTGCCTAACATTGACTTTCGTCCTTCACATGCAGTGAAATTCCTCATTCTCCCAACAAAATTACCTGTTTAGTGAGAACTGCAGTAGCTACAACTCTATATTTCCTGATTATCTTTCCTGATACACCATTGATTTATTGAATACCAAAGAACAAGAAGGCTCTATAATGAAAATAGAATTTATGTTCAGATTCACTTTAAATCTTTTATTCCATTGTGGGCATAACCTGTGGGTATAACATATTGTCATAACTATTAAAATAGACTTCTACAGAGTCTAGCTAAGTTTTGTAAAGGAATAAAAGATCCTTTTAAGTATTCTCCACTGGCAAGATCTTTATCAGACCTTTCTGGAGAAAACAGTTATTTATTGTTTCCCAAGGAAAAGCAAACAAACATTTAAGGTTTTCAACAATTCCGATTAATGTTAAGGTTGTGTTAGAAAAAGAAAACTTGTAATTAACTTTCCAATTTAATTTACTTTATTTTTAGAATTATTTTTTTTTCTGACTTTTGGACTATGGTTTTAGTACACGAAATTTGAAGCGATTAAGAAAGGATACCATATCTTGAAGCAGTAACTGACAGTTTATTCTTTTCCTTTTAATAGTATATTTTCCAAATAATTCTTCTTTAGTGTGTAATGCTGATCAGAAGTTTTAAAATGCTTTGACCATATTTGCTGTCTAACCACCTGTACTTGTAGTTTGTCTCAAAATCTGGATACTATTGGGGCATTTGGTTTTGTGTCCTTCACCCAAATCATTCACTAGGTGACACTCTTGTATTGTAGTAAATTCTCTTGGTATGCGGGACATCAGACTGTCTCTTTAAAATGAGAAAACAAATTTTAATGAAAATAATTAAAGATGGTACTTTGTTTTTTTCATGAAGTGCTGGGTAGGGAACAGTTCATGCTTATAAGCTAATATTAAACCGAAGCTAAAGAAGATTCAAGACAGCAACTGCTGCTAGAAAGCAGTCTTAAACATAACGTAACAGTCCAGCTCCTGTACATTCGTCTGAAGCTGAGCTGTCATGCTCCAGACAAGATAAACAAACAAGAATTTTACTTTATTTTTTCCCATTAAATTATTGCAAATCTTGCTCATTGTAGATTTAAAGTACAACAATAAATTCTGCAAGACTGAGTTACTATTTTTGTATATGGCCTGAAGTAAAAAATAAGAACAAATTACAACATGCAAGTAACTGTTTTCAACCGTGGACATTTCTTTCACCTAATTAAATTGGAGACTGAAGTAATTCTGTTACCTTTTTTCTTAGGGCTTATCTGAGAGGTTAGGATTCAAAGGATTTCTCCAGTAACTGATGAAAACTTTTTCTGTACTGAGAGAAATAGTCACTAAATGCCATTATCAGTTCCAAGTTTATTTCTCCAGCCACTTTTCCAGTCTCCCTCTAGACTGGTAGACTTTACTACACCACATTTGAAGGCTGCAGAACAGATTCAATACACTTTATTTCCCCACATGAAGAAGGTCTATGAAAACAGGAACACCCATGCTCTTTGTGCAACATTAAAAGCAGAATACATGATAATATAATGGTCCTCTGAATTTGTAGCATGCGTATAATCTGCAAGATACGTTTCATATAAGTTATCTACTGTTCTGGACGGTGAAAGTGATCTAATGTAGAATCCAGAGCACTGTGAAGATTAAGTTACTGTTGCTCAGAAAGGGACATCAGCAATTACATAAATAGCAAGACTATCATGTCTGTATAGTCCTTTAGTCTTGGAATTTAAGATAGCATATTTTACTCTTTTTAAAAATCTGTTATAAAATTCCTTTTCTGCAGAAGGGAGCATGGTAAATGAAGAATTCCATGAGCATAATTTTTTTGTAAGTATTATAACTCTTCCTCTGTAAGAAGTATGTGCAGTCCCACTTTGTTCTCAGAGTGGGTGAAGTATTTCAGAAAAATAATTTACATTTATGTTTCTCCGATGATTTAAGTTTTGGTTTGCACTGGAAAAGTTTTGCAAGTCATTTTTCCAAAATATTTGTACAAGCAAAATAGTTCTTTTAGAGATATAGTGTATATCCAGTTTTCAAACAGAAAAAGATGCACTTAGGGTGGAAATTCTTACGGTAGCATTCTTTGTTTGCTTTTCAATATCGTTGTCACACTTATCTCTCAATTAAAGTTGTTTCCAAAGAAATATCCAAAAGATAAATATTTTAAGTAAATGCAACCTAAAAGAATGAAAATGTGGCTTAGTAAGACTACAAAGCAATGTCTAAGTTACTTGCTAAAATAGCTGGTATATCATTAGCTCTTTTAGTGTGTACTGACTCATGATCTTTTCAGCTGTCTGAAGCTGTATGAAAAAAATGTTTTTAATGATCACATTCTGATTATATTTTTTTAAGGTCCAGATATCTTTCTTTATAGCTTCTTGGTAGGGCTATGCTACCTTTACAAATATTGGCCTGTGAATAACATGTTTCTTTCTATGAATTTATTCTTTTTATTTTCTTTTCTGATCTTTATTGCTAAAGATTTTTCATGGTAGGAGAAGCAGCTTATATGTATGTATAACCTAACATAATATGCTTGACGATGTCCAAATGAACACATTTGCTATTTAAATAAGAAATATTGCTTGCATTAAATGAATATGAAAAGCTATAGTCTTTTTTTACTTGGTTGACTAAATGAAAATCCTATGCAACTTGACTAAAGTTACTGAACTACTCTACATTCATACTTACATAACAGAAAAAGAAAATCTTGGACATATTTTTTACCGAGAACAATAGAACACATTAAAAAAAAAAAAAAAAACAGTCAAGGAGATTTTATGTTTCTTCCAAACAGTGCATTATTAAAAGGAAGACCAGAATGTTATTCTTTCCCATTAACTGTTAGCTCACTGAAGCACACCAGAAGTCTTAGTAATTACAAGTAGATTAATATTTATGCATTTATTTTTAATCCTGTTTGTGAAATCAGCAAGTTGATTTTCATTCTGAGAGACAAAGCAAGTGTTACTACAGTCATAGTGCCCTCATGAAAAAGTCCTGTTAACATAAAACTTATTAACAGAGTATAAGAACAGTGATATTTGTTCAGACCAAGGACCATTTAGTCCAGCATCCTCTTTCTAGCAGGGTTATGAAAGGATGCCAAGTTGCAAGAAGTTTATTTGAAACATTTCCCAAGTAATCTACTGTCATGTAACTGTTCTTGGCTCAAAGAATATCCTGATCTTAATGATGTTTATTTGTTCAGGAAACCTCTCAGTGGTTCTCCATTACCTAGTCTCACCTTAAACTGTGAGAAGGATAAATCCTATTTCTGACAAAAGGTGTGTCTAAAAATATTTTAATTTGCAAAACATGCAATCAAAACTTTCAGATATTAAGAAACTTTAAGAATCCTGCTACAGTGTTCAAGATCAATTAAGTGTTTTGTGTGCAGTCATGCCTGAAAAATGTTAATAGCATGTGAGGACAAAACAATATCCAGCAGAAATGAAGGTTACATACATTTAAATAACAAAAGGAAAAAGGCACATGATGTATTTGAAACATTAGCCTAGCTTAATTCATAATATGTGGGTCTCTTTCAGATATTATAGAAGCAGTGCAAATTTACAGAAATTACAACAATTTAGAATAATTAAGTTTTTAACATGCTGATCCTTTACACTATTGAAAAGTTGGCCCATGCTTATATGTGGAAAAATTGCATTCCATTGAATGGTCAGCTGTGTTTACTTTGGTGGCAAGGAATGGTATTTAGGTAAATTTGACAACCACTTTCTAGTATTAATGGATCCAGGATGAGTTACACATGACCTACTTAGAAAAATTCTTAAATTGAGAACTGGATCCAACACTTCAAACTATCTGTGCTTTTCAAATTACAGATTAATATTTGAATTAAAATAAATTCATATTATTTGTGATTTCCAGTCAATAATGCCCCAATTCAGGTGCCTAATACAGTTTGAAGTGATATTTGTCCTACATTTTTAGGTTTTGGGGTTTTTTCCCTTCTGAGCATGCCATCCACACTATTTACTACCTGCACTTCTGCAGATCGAGTGTCAACACCAGCATTGAAACCCTTCGATCCATTTTCCACCTAAAGGAAGTTGGTCCTGTTAGCCTTCATTCCTGGTGGACAATTACTCACTGTCAGTAAAAAGCAGACAAACCTGTGGTCATCTTCAGCAGAAAGGAATTGGATATCTTGTGTGGCGAAAACTGAAAACATTAAACACAGTAAAAGGAGAGACGCAGATGGCAGGACAAATGACTGAAAGCATGATTAATTCCTCCTGCTCTGTTAGGTCAATTAGGTCATATGAATATGTCCCAAGTAATGGGCTTTCTTCCTGACCTCGTACAGCTTTCAGTTAGCCATCTTCCTCCAAGCTAGTTAATTATATATGTCAGGGATGTATGATTTTAAAGACAGCTCTCAGGTTGACAGTGCAAGCGGATGTCTCAAACAGTGATTCAGAAACCAGCAAAAATGTTGCTGATAACTAGGCACTAGAAACAGCCCACTCTAAATCTGCTATTAAAATGAAAGTCTGTGAGAAAGAAGAGCTGATATACATCTGCATTTGTTCAGAATGGGAGGGGGGAAAAAAAGAGGAACTGTTTAAGCTATTTAAAAAAAGGCAGAGAAGATGTGCTGACACAGGTATCTAATCTTTCGACTCCCATTGTCAGCAGCATCAACTGTTTGAGACATTCTCTACTGACACTTCTCACACTGAATTTTCATTTTCTGTGTTAAATGACTGTTCTATAAAGTGTTGGTTGCCTAAGAAATATAGCAATGCTAACTAAAACTTAGTAATTCCCTAATGACACTGCTCCCATGCTGGTGTGCACTTAAGCAGCCAGAGAGAGAGCGGCCAAACACACATGAATAATCATAAACATTTTCATGATTAAAACATACATCAGTAATTAATTATATCTACAAACATGAAATGTCATCTCTTGTAATGACTGTTCAAGTCAATGCTTTGAAGTTTAGATGCTACATGATGATAAATACCATAAAATACCTATCAATACATTCCTTCTTGGATTATGTCTTCCTGGGAATTCAAACACAATTTTTATATAAGTAAATTGGTGTTCATTCCTTAGTTATGTCATATCTTGTTTATTTTAGGGGGTTTTACGGAAGCAATTTGCTGCTTCTGTTGTTGAACTTTGCCCGATCCTTTTCCACATGCAAGATTTGAGGTGTTGTGATGCTTTATTTCTTTAAAATCAGGAAACAGACATGAATAAATTAGGTGATAGTTTTATTGCAACAATTGCTCTGCAGGCACAGAAAAAATATTAGTTATTATTAGAAACTCATGGATACTCAAATAATTTTAAATCATCCTTCTAATTTCCTCTTAAGGATTGACATTGCTAACTCTGGGTTTATTAACATTCTCTTTGCCAGTTTTGTTCTCCACTGGGGAACTGACAACAAAAGTAGTGTGATTTCATCAGAAACTGTGCTCTGCAAGATGCTGAGAAGTGGTTTCGAATAAATATTTCTTATTACATGGTAGAGGCCATGAGGTTTTCTGTTCAGTCTTGCCTTTGGGATTGAGGGAGCAAAGTATGAACATAAAATTACCTTATTTAAGACGACCTCACCACTAATACTAAATTTCTGATGTGGCAAACATAAAAGGTGAGACAATCTTAGTTTTAGAAAGCTAATATAGAACACTCCACTGTAATGGACAGAGTGGGAAGGATCAACATGTAGAAGCAGGACAGTCACTTGATGTTATACTTTCATGTTGCTAAGTTCTACAGGGCCCTAATGAGCAGAGAGATCTGCCAACCCTTGTTTTTAAAGTTCAAGGCAAGTTTCATATTTACACAGATACTTCAGAAGGTAGGATGTTATATAGCATCATGATTCAGAATTCCCCTGATATGAAGAGCCAAGTTTTACCAAAACATGAGACAAAACATTATCCTTACCATATTTCCCTGAGGCAAATCTTCTTTGATTTGCTGACAATATGAGTTTGTGGGGTTTTTTGTTTGTTTGGGTTGTGGGTTTTTTTGTTTTGTTTTGTTTTTTAAAAAAAACCTAATATCTTGGTGTTTAAATATCTAATCAAACCTTATTTGACTTACTAAAACTGTGGGGTTTTAAGTACCAATATCTGCAGCAGGTTATGAGATGCATTAGTTGAAATGTTATGCTGGAGTCACAAGTGTCTCAATTTTAGGTAAATAATTTAGAATCTGCAAGGTTCCTCAGAATCTGCATAGAGTTTCTGTTATTCGTCACTATACAAATTACATGATTAATTACTGTTTCATCGGCTGAGAATGATCAACAGGGAAATAATCCAGGCACCAGATGTTACATTTTTTATTTTTTTAAGTGTCTTAATGTTACGACATTATATTGCAGCCTAGCAGAATCTTTCTTGTTTTTCCTGTTGTACCAAGGGAGAACTTGGTACTGCAGAATTTGTAGATATTTCTAGACTTAGCAATTTAAACAAGTTAGGAACAGGAGAAGGAGGATAAAAATGTTTTATTAATGTACTGAGACCTGCTACCTCTTCTAAAGAGAGTTAAACAGGTGAGAGGGAAAAAAAAAAAGTCCAAGAAAATGAAAAACTTTCACATAAGTGACTGCCTGAGAGACTCTTCAGGATGTCAAGTCTCAAAAAAAAAAAAAAAAAAAAAAAGTAAAAATGTTGTTTCTAAATTAAAAATGTCCCAGGGAAAAACCAAGCTTATTATTAAATGAGAGTTTACAATTTTTATGCCAACTAAGCTTCTGTATGTTAAAAAGGTTGAATAGTAATGATATGGAATTGAATCCATAATGCTCAAATTCTACAAGAGCATTTCATAGGTAACTCTGTATGCACTCAGAACCACATTTACTTCATTTTTATCTCTGTATAGTCAGCTAAGGGATGCAAGAAGGGACAAAGCACATATAGTACTTTTCTGCAGTGGATTATTGACCCATAATTCTGCCAACCTTGAAGTCAGCTACACTTTATGAATTCTATCAAGAAATTCACCTTATGAATTCTTAGGCAGTTCTAAAATAATGAAAAGTTGCCAGAGAAAGCTGTCCGTTTTATCAGGTACAGGTTCTGCTCTTTCCCCCTCACCTTTCTCGTCAGTATACATAACTTTCTCCCACTGCCTTCACTCAACTCAGGAGGAAAGAAGTAGCAAGACACAACTTACTAACCTTCCAGAGAGGAGATCACAGCATCAAGCAGCTGCAGTCCTCTCCCTTTTGGACTACCCTTCGCAGCTTCCCGGAGGAGTTTTGTAGAATCTAGACCCATGTGCTGCAGAATCTGGACTTTATCACAATCTGATTCCAGCTGTCATATTTGAATAGTTATGGTTTGAAACAAAAGAAAACACCACAACAAAACAAGAACACAATAAGAAGCATCAAAGCTTTTTCTACTAGAAATTCTAAGCACAGTAACAAGTGAAACATGACTAGTGATCAGAAGTGTTTTTCTTTACTATGTTTGTGTAAGGTTTAGTGAGAAAGAACATAAGTGAACTTTGTACTGTGAGAAACTGGAATTTTTCTGGAAGGGAAAGTTGTAGAGGACCACTGCCTACTGAAGTACACAATCCTATGAAATGTTAAGTTTCAGCAATTAGTCACAAATATTGTCAAAAAACTCAGTAATTTTTGCAGTTAGTGCATGCTATCAGTTATCAGTTTGAAAGAAATACCACAAAACTTTAAGTCAAGTCACATCAGTATCTAGGAAATATTAACAATTCACCTTACCTACTAGTGTTGTCTCTTAGTTTATGGCTTGATGGCCTTAATTTTGAAAACTCTAATGAGACAGATGGAGCCTGCAGCATGCCCTAAAAGTTGAGAGGAACAGTTCACATCCCATACGACAGGGAAGGTGCCCCAGGCAGGCAGCATCCCGAGCTGAACATCCCAACAGAAAATTTGCCTTTTCTGTGCAAATAAAATGAGGGAAATCACCTTACCCAGCCACATCTCTCAACAGACAATATTAGAGAAATTGTCTCATTGGATTAAAAATGTGTGACTTACAAATGTCTGACATATGTTTATCAATCACTTTAATGAAAGACAGCTATATTCCTACTATCAATGACTAAAAGTGTTAAGAGTTTTTTCTGCATGCTTTGATGAGTTTATATCTAAGAAAACTTTTTATATACAAAGTAAAATTTTAAAATTGAAGAATAGAATGAAGTAAAACATAAAATGACAGACCTAGTATTCTTGAGCATCTGGATATATTACTTGCTGTGTTATATTATCTTACAATCAACAAATTCTCAGTTTATTTTTTCATCATCATAATATCTGTACATTCACTACAGTAAAGGATATGGTTTAGTTTTCAGCTTACCTGAATATTTAACTGTTGTTTGTAGAAGGCCATAGAAATGAGAAAAGAAAAACCCATAACAAAACTGATTTTTCCAAGGATATCTGAAAAACACTTCTCCATTGTCTATATAGAAAAATTAATAAAAACTGAAAGATCACCATTTAATCATTTTTTTCAAATGGTCACTGCTGTCTGAATCTCTTTTGGAAGAGAAGTAGTTCTGTAGGATTGTCCTTTGCCTTTTTCTTCTTGCAGTCTACTATTTATCAGTTAAAAAAACCCACCACAACAAACAATAACTATGGAGAGAGCATTTTTTTAGCAAACCGGGAGAGTATCTTGAATGGCATTATTATATTTCATTTCAAAAAGACAATTTAATTATATGTAATCCATGCCAACATCACAAACTGATCAATATCAGTAATTTTTCTTCACTGATGCAAAATAGTAACTCTTTCTGCTATCTACGTTCTCAGAAATACAGAGTTTCTAGCAACTGAATTATATTACAACCTCCAAAAGGAAAATCTTTTCTGAAAGCAAATTTCAATAAAGTAATACCGATCCATGAAATCACAAATTCATGCCAATAGGTCCTGTTAGTATTTTTAATTTTTCAGAAAGACAAAAAGAGAAATTTCAGGTTTGAGAATTTTTGATTGACATGAGTCTCTTGGTTAGGGAATACTTTTTTTATACAGAGGAACTTGCATTTAATTAGGAAACAAAGAATGTGATACTTGTTTGGTTGGGATATGTAGACTCAATCCCAGCACTGGTTTAGTACCTGATAGTTTGATAAGCCACTTGCAAGGTTAAATTGTAATTATGTAACCATGGTAACATTGGTGATGTAGGATTTATGAAAATATAGAGGATTAGTCTATAAAGCAAATAAGAATCGGGGTCTTGATGCAATAATTATTACAGTTAGTAAACATTTCAAAAAAACCCCCAGAAAAATAGTAAAATAAGATAAAATGTTTAAGGGTATTAATGTTTAGAGCAGATTGTGTGTTTTTTTTCCAGGAAGTGGTTTACCATATCTTCCCTATCAGCAACATGAACCTGTGAGTTTTAAGTACAAGAAAACACAACTAGATAAAACAGAAGTGCTTAATTTGCCCTATTTAAATCTGAAACTAATTTGGCCCATTGCATGCTTGAGGGGAAAAAAAGGAGTAGATATAATAAGGGAAAAAAAGGGAACTCAATTTTCCCTGAAGCCTCTTGTAGATGGGTGGGTTTCACTATCATAATCATGAAGAATGAGCCTTGGACATGCAGAAAATGCACTCAGCCAATATTGCATTATTTTGGAATGCCAGAAAAAACAAGGAAAAATAATCAAAAAACCAAAGTGTGGTTGAGTACAGCATTAAGAGGAAGAAACTTTTTGTATGTTTTTTGCTTATTTGTCCATGTACAAAAGCAGCAAATATCACCACTTAGCTGTTTCTGCTGAAAAGATTCCAGATGTAGTTAAAGTCAAAAGAAGTTTAAACACTTAAGATCTAACTCAATAGTGTTAGTTATTTGCAACGACTGACAAGAAAACGGACTCTGCTCTGTGGTTCAGCAAAGACCTTTATTACTGTGTTCAGGCTGTATTTATTGCTACAAACAGTAACTAGACTGATCAGTTCAGGATTACTTCACTATGTACACAAACTTGCAAGGCATCCAGTTTGACACAGCTATGGTATTCCATGCTAAATATAAACACACATTATTTGTGTCTTCCTGTGTCGAGAAGTTCTGTATTCAGAATGTGATACCCCGCACATGTTTACTTGTTTCATGCCTCAAGATCCTGTGACCTGGTCACAGTTTCTTTATCTCAAAAGTAAGCACATACAAGCAAGCAATATTTATGTTCTTCTTTTTCAGCTGGTTAAAATTCTCCATCTGGTGGGAGCAGCGACCTCAAACGCCTTGCACCTGCAATAAAGCACAATTCTTTTCAGGTTGACAGTCTCCTTCAGTCATTTACTCATTCATTTGTTAATAAACCTGGGTGAAAATATCAGTGAGAGTTCATTGGAATTTGGATATCTCCACATTGCAAATAGGTTCATTATAACTGAAACAACAAACATCTAGATTTGCTACATGGAACTGTTTTAGTAAATTTAGTACTCATAATCCAGGATACATTTAATCCATAATAACATGAGATGGAGAGAGAGAAATTTATCATTAAAATAAATCAGAAATATTTTAAAGAACTTGCATCAAAGCAGGTCAATTTCTTGACTGCTATGTTATTTAGAGAACGGTTTTGTTTTATCAGAGTCAAAAAAGATTGAATACAATTGTGAAAAAGTCAACTATTGTATTGTACAAAGAACAACTAAATATTATAGGGTCGAAGAAATGCTCTACAGTTACCATTTTATATCACCACCTTCTTACTGTGTTGGGATTGCTATTGAACCTGCCCACAGTTGCAGAACTGATTCACAAGGTTTATAATATGGGGACTGAATGTGTGTTTGAGTCTTGAAGGACAAAGTGACTTTAACCATTACTCTGAAATCAAATGAATCTATGGTGACCTCATCATAGTCTACAGCTTCCTCGAGGAGGGCAGTGGAGGGGGAAATGATGATCTCTCGTTGCTTACCAACGATGGGACACATGGAAATGGTAGGAAGCTGCACCAGTGGAAGCTCAGATTGGACATTAGAAAAAGGTTGTTCACTGAGAGGGTGGTAGATCACTGGAACAGGCTCCCCAGGGGACTGGTCATGGCACCAACACTGTCAGAGTTCAAGGAGCATCTGGACAATGGTCTTAGTCATACGGAGCAGAGAGTTGGACCTGATGAGCCTTATGGATGTCTTCCAACTCAATATCTTCTATGATTCTAGAATTGTAATGTGTTAATATTTCTGCTTGCATTTCATTTTCTCTAAATTTTCATTGGTATCAAACATGAAGAAATCAAGTAAAAATGTGTTCTTCTATACTTTAAGGTCATTGGTAAAGTGTTTGTGATTTTTTTGGACATTTTCATATTGGCTATGATCTGAATGTTAAACAAGAAGGAAATCAAACATGTCAGAACTGACTAGAAATGGAAAAAATTCACACTGAATTACTTCAGTCTTGCATTTTCTTCTAGAGAGCAGTTATAACTCTTTAGAGTTGTTACTAATACCATAAGAACTACTGATCAATGTAAGACATCTTGGCAACTAAAAGTGAGCATTTTAGGCTCTGTTTTGACATTACTTTTTAAGTTAATCTGTCTTAAATATACAAAGATAGTGTGTTTATTTAGCCAGATAAACAGTTATAAAGATGCCTTGGAAAAGTCATGTAAAAAACAGAACACAATCTCACTTCTCAGAAATGCCTGCTGAGGCTACGCTTTCTGAAGGATCTTGGTGGCAAAAAGCTCTTCTGTCGCATTAAAATTACATCAGGTCACAGTGGTTTTGCCAATACATATTCAGCTAGTGTCAAGCTACCAATAAATCATTATCACAAGCTGAATCTAAATTACAAGATCATAGCTACACAAATCATGTCTAAATATTTGCTCCACTTTAGAGAACATGGGTCATCAAGCCTCTTTGGGCCCTATTCCCGTCACCACTTACATGAGTCAAAAGAAAACAACAGAAAGTCCTGTATTGTAAATGAGAAGACCACTGTTAATCAATGAAAAATCCTGCACAAGACAAAAGGAATAATTCAAGCAAATACATGATCAGAGTTTGCTTGTGTCACGTTATGTTGAACAGCCATATATCTGCTGTTTTGAAATAGGCTATTGCAGCTTAGACCAGGCTGGATACAACACAGATGAAGTGTAAATAATTATAAACTAGGCACAGGAATTCACTTATTAAGTGGTAATCTCACCTCTTCTGTGTGATGGTGTGGAGCAGCCAGCCTGAATGGGAGCATGCAGTTACCTACTATTTCTAAAATAAGTATATAAAATGTCTTTAGGTATTTTCATATTATGTCCACATTTCACTCCATCATCATTGTACGCATTTTCTAGTCAATTTTATAAGAGGGTTAAGTATGTTTTAAGTATTAAATCTTCTGTTTTGTAAAAATATCATTGTGCCTTATAAATTTAAGAAACCGCAATATCATTTAAAATGAAAGATTAGTATAGAACCAAATAAACTGAATATATCATTCTGTTCACTTCTCCATGGATTTGGAAGCTATCCCTTCCATTGCCTCCAAATTCTGCTCTTCTTGCACTATTTGTGTTTTGTGCACTGATTACACAGTGTCTACTCTGATATCATACATATGTACCACCCTTAGTGAAACTCCTTGGATGCAACTGGGGAAAAAATTTGGCATAATCTACTATTACATGGAAAATGTGTAGCTAGAGAAAAAACAGTAAGCATTTAAAATGTTTCAGCTTGTCTTTAATCCTGGATTTTCTTCATATTCCATTTTATTTCACTTATTCTGCTGATAACAGTTATAGGAATGCTATTGCCATTAATTCAATGCATGGTTGCTTTTTTGTAAAGGATTTGTGTTGTGTTATGGATATTCAAAGTATAATGAATCATTCTTTAATTTACTTACATTTGAAACATGTTATTGCACTGCCTATGTCTATGAGAAGTGCTCATAAATTTAAAAGAGGGATCAAATGTAAGCTAATATTTAAAAGAGTAACAGTCTGTATACTTCATTTCTTTTAGATAGCACAAATATACAATGATTTTTCCTACTATACAAGGAATTAACGGTTTAATGATGAAAGTGTTAGTATGTAAAACCTCATCTTTGTTACATAATTCTGTAGGCCAGCCATAAAGTTGAAAGAGATTTGGGACTGAGCAGCTTTGGAAAGATCCCAAAGGATGCCTTACTTTCATTCCGTCTTTTTTCATTACTACACAACATGGAGAACGCACCCCATTGTGATATGTACAGCACAAAGAGCACAGTAAAAGGTGACGCTCTAGGTCATTTGCTGAATTATTGTTTATTTGGTGCATGATATGTGTAAACTACTCACCGTTTCAGGCACATGCAATAGAGAGTATTGGCTAGATGATCTTTCAAGGTCCCATCCAACCTCTAATATTCTGTGATTCTGTGTGACTGACTTTGGACTGAAGTGTCTTGACAGTACAGGGAGTACTGTCTCAGAAATTTAGATCCAAAATCAATACAAAAATTGTTTGTTATAGAAGATATCTATTTGGCTATGGCCAAGCATCTGGCATGGATTTCAATGTGGAGAAGGCTACAAAGAAGAAAATACATCTGTTAAATTCTATTTTTTTTTTTGTTCACATGGACTAAAAAGGTAAAAGTATAGTGTGAAATGCACCGAACAATTATCTGAGAAGAGTTCCAAGGCCTTTTATCCTTTTCCCCATTAAATGCTAAAAGGTTCTCTCTGCTTTGTGGATTTGATTTCAAAGATGTACAATGCACATGAATTAACAGAACAACAGGTTCAGTGTTCATGGATGTCCTAAAATCTACTCTTTAAATTTGGTGCAGAATGTACCCTTTAACATCAGATTTAACATCAACTCAATTCTTACCATTCATTTCAGGAACACTACTTAAGATCTGAGTAATCTCTCAGGTAAGACCCGTCATCCTAACAAGGTCTCCGCTTAACAATATATATGATGCATGGTTCTGAACCATTCTTTGGAAAGGTTCTGAACACAGGGTTTCTAAGTATTATGAAGTCTGACCTATAATCTGGATTTCAAATTGCCCATTTCTGTTTGTTTCCTTGCTTGTGTTAACTTTAACCTCAGTTGTTGCCCTAACTCATTTCAACACACAGCTGCACAAAAGCTTCTGTCAACAAAAGAAAAGTAATGGCACAGAAGTGGGACTAAACCAATAAGTGGTTCTTCTAGCTGCAGTAAAATTTTGGCTGCCTTAGAGTCTTTCTAGAAGCCTAGCCAACCTAACTTTCACCCCTCTGAAGTCAAAGCAGGCAAAACTCCTCTATTTTCTGGGACAGTAGTTCCATTATAACCAGTAATAAGACAAAACTGAAGCAGCACCAGGACAGTAAACATTTTTCACAGCTTGTTCTCTGCTCTACAGGTCGCTAGTCTACACAGCAAGCTAGAGAGAGGATAGAAGGGAGCACGGCAGCACTCCAGCAGGCACTGCCAGCCCCAGGGCAAACGGCAAGGGTCTTCCCAGAGGACATCACTAAGTATGTAACTGCATTGGAACTCCTAAGATAAATTTGAAGTAAACTGTTTGATACATAAAAAAGCTTCAGGTTTTCAATCAGGGTTTTCTGTAGTCTCAAAGTAAGGACAGCTCTATGGTTATTAGAATACAAAAGGAAAAATATCTTGCTGTGTTTTATTACAGTAAATATATATACTTGCTATGCCTACAGCTGTCAAGAATATTCTTTAATTGGGACAGTGAAAGAGATGCTCATGAAATCAGACCATAGGCATCTGGCCTAATTGAATGTTGTCCAAATTTATTAGCAATTTATAATAAACAAGATCTTTGATTAATTTAAAAAACCAAACAAAAAAAAAAACCCACAAAAAAATCCAAACTAAAAGACAAGGGTGAATGCAGCATCACTAGTATCAAACCATAGATAATAGTTTAATAGAATAGAATAGAATCATTAAGGTTGGAAGTGACCTCAAGGATCATCTAGTCCAACCATCCCCCCACCACCTATTACCCACTAAACCACGTCCCTAAGTACCGCGTCTAACCTTTCCTTAAACACCCTCAGGGATGGCGACTCCACCACCTCCCTGGGCAACCCGTTCCAATGCCCGACCACCCTTTCAGAGAAGAATTTTCTCCTCATCTCCAACCTGACCCTTCCCTGGCGCAACTTGCAGCCATTTCCCCTTGTCTTGTCACTAGTTATCTGCGAGAAGAAAAATACAGCAAAAACTGTCTGAAATAGGAAAAATCTAAACATACTACTAGAATGACATTACTTATGTCCTGCTGTGGAAGTCTGGACTAAAATGAAATCCTGCAGATATTACTAACACTCTACTGTATAAAAGTCAGAAAATTTCACCAGTCTTATAGTATAGATTATAATGCAAATTCAATACACAATATCCTTTAGGATTTTCCTCATATGTGAAAACATAGCAGAATCCTACGGGTTTCAGTTTCCACTATCACTTGGCTGTTAAACAAGAAAAATTATAATTGCTACTCTGAGATACAAAGAGAGTCAGTAATTTTACTCTTATTTTACTATTAGGCTATCTTTGACAAAATGAATGTTCAGACTGGCATTCCTGTTGAAACAGAAAGTTTATGTAAAAAAACCCAAAATACAAACACCAGTGACATAATACCACTGAACTGTGGTGACACAAACCAGGAAGAATTCTTGTTTTGTGCCATGCAGTCTTACCATTTTAGCAGGTGGAGAATGAGCTACTTTGCCCAAAAAAGCCAGTCAATTGGTGATTTGCATGATTATACAGAATTTGTCTCATTAAAGCTTCAGTGGGCAGATTATCAAGTCTCCTTTCCCTCCTTTGAATTTTTGGCAGGGAATACATATGTGACTTGCATCATTAGAAGTCTAAATAATCCAGTTTTGAACATCTAATGGAGACTGATTTCTTTGAGACAAGCACAGTGTAAAATGCACTTTATCCAATAACCTCCTTTTTGAAAGTTCAGAAGGCAGAGGTAGAAACTAAGAACAGGACTTCCAAAAGATTTCAGGATAAAAGGATTGATGGAGGGAAAAAGTAACTCAATAAAAGCCAGTCCCAAACTTGTTCTGTCTAGTGTTAGAGATCAAATGTGAGGCACAGACACACTCACTTTGGGGAAACTGAGTTACAAGAGCACTGAGACAATATAAATTGTCACTCAGCTAACAACCACCTCAAGAAAACCTTGTCTTGTCAGTCTGTTTTCCTTGCGGGTAAAAACAACAGCAAAACCCAAAACACAACAATGAAACCAGGTGCCTCCATTTTCTGTTGTTTTCAGTCATTTTCTGTTCATAGCTATAGTATTTTGTATCAACACCTTCCAGAGCTATAAATTCCATCACAAGACAGCACATTGCTGTTGCTCTCACTGTTAAATTAACTTCATTTCCAAGTCGAGACAGACATGGAAGACCTCTCCACTATGATGAATTCCTGACTGCCCTTTAAGTGAAAAAGCAATTTGTACTGCATGACACAGAAGTTTCTTAATAAAACTGGCAAGTCAAAATTATATCTCCCTATAGTAAAGTGAAGCCCTCTGTGGATTCATTCGTAATCTAACTTACCCATGTTAGATATTCCCTCCAAAATACTGAAACTCCAGCCTCTCACTTCCACTGTGATTTAGAGAGTGAGGGAATCTGTTATCTTCCTAAAAATCGTATTTACTGCTAACAGATCCATTCAGTCTTCAGACAACATATTAATGAAAAAAAGTTTGCTTCATATTCAAAAATACCATCAAAGTCTTAAATAAGAATGTGAACTGTATGCGTAAATTAAGGAACAATGGTCGTTGTTAATACCAGCACTTTTATTTACACATTTTCCAAACTTTTATGATATAAATATTACTTCACAAAAAAGATATCATGCATTACATATTTCAGCAGCAAACAAATTACTGTATTAAAGCTCTAGAGATGACAGAGATGCTTGAAGTTCCTCCTAACCTGTTATTAAGGGAAAAAATGCAATAAAGAAGAATGATCCTCTTGACCTTGGCATTCTAATCAACACCCACTGTTTCTCACCAGGGCTTTTGGAAAAAAAACAACTCTGTATAGTTTGCTGGCACAGATTAATAAAACTCAGACTAAGGATTTCAAAACTATCAAGACTGTAAAATTAAGAATTTAAATTCTTCTTTATACATTTTTTTTTCCTTGGCTGCCATCTGTATAAACCAGCACTGTCCTATAAGCTGCACAATACAGTCAGGCGGAACTAATGTTCTATTTCATACTACATGAATCTTTATTTTCAATAAATCATGACAGCACAAATACAGATTTATACTTGGGAAAGAACACAAGTAAAAAAGATTAATTATCTTTTGTATTATTGCAAATAGTAATTTTTATTAAAAGGTTTTCTTTGTTTAAAACAAAAGAATCACATGCACCTTAAAATTCAAAGGTTCCATTCTGTCCCCACTGAACATAAAGTTGTTTGGTGATTTGGTGTTACAGGAATAGCCATGAATACTGAATATAAGTATACTGGAAAAATGTAATTTCTATTTTCAAAATCTAGTTTCACAGATTTTTAATACAAATTTCTGTCCCTTGAAGTCAGTCCATGGATATTCTAAGTCCAGAAAGCACCTGAGGTTCTGAACTTTTTTACAGAAGCATCAGAAGGATGACTAATACTGAGTTCAATGGGATTAGAAATGAGTCAAGAAAATGACCTACTTACATGGCACCCCAAATATAAGAACTACTAAGCATTAAGATACTTATTGTAAAGCAAAAGAGCTATTGAAGAATTGGCACTGATTCAGTGGGAAAAGATCACTCTGTAAAATATAAATATAGATGAGAAACGCAACATGCCTGTGATATACTCTGAATCACTATACTTTGGAAAGATACTCTTTAAAAGAACCTCTTTGCATTACTTCTAGAAACAGCTATTTTGTTTCTTACCACTCAAGTCTTGAAATTTCAAGTTCATTCTTTCTTAAAAAATTAAAAAGAGAAAAAAAAAGAGAGAGTAGTAAGTGGCATGCTCAAAAATTTTTGAATGAAACATTATTTCACTGGCAGTTGGGATTTTGTCAATGGGTTAGGGAAACTTTAGAGTAGGCTATTTCAGTTGGAAGGCACCTACAACAGTCACGCAGTCCAACTGCCTGACCACAGTTCAGGGATGACCAAAAGTTAAAGCATGTTATTAAGGATATTGTCTAAACACCTCTTAAACTCTTACAGTTTTGGGACATCGACCACCTCTCTAGGAAGCCTGTTCCAGTGTTTGGCCACCCTCTTAGTAAAAAAACATTTCTTAACATCCAGCCTAAACTCCCCCTGGTGCAAAAATTAGAATACTGGTAAAATTTATTACCTTTGACAGGAAAATCACCCCTAACTTCTGGATAAACTTAAATGTGAAAACTCACTCTTTCATAAAGTTTCTAAATATCAGGATCTTTCAAAAAAAGTGTATTTTGCATGTACTAAAACCCAATCTTCTGTATACCAAATGATATATTAGATTCAGTTATACTGATTTTTTACTTTTAAAATATGTTTTCCTTTTTGACCTACTTTCCTTAGATATTCTATGTATGTTACTTACAACAAATACATCCAGAAAAAAATTAGGAAAAAACATACAACAATAAGACTTATATACGTTTTCCAAGATCCAGAAGAATAAACATAGCTCAAATTTTTAAAGCAAATCAGTTTAAAATGTGTGTCTAGAATATGTGTAAACTGCTGTTTTCTCCGTTCAGCCCAGCAAATTTACTTACATGTTTTTCCAAACAGTCCAAATAGTTCAGTTAATAAAATACCTGATCAAAGCTACATGCATGTTCTATAATATTTTCTGGACATAATAGTATGAAAATAACTCTAAGCATTTTAAAGTTGATTATGAACGCTGACCAAATGTAACAATAAATCTTAACTAATAGACCTATATTACTATTATCAACACTGAGTCCTACTCTACTAGTAAAGAATTTTCATACGTATTCATGTGTTTCTCATCTAAAATTAAAATACACATTTTATCATAAAACATTTGGTATATGATTTTTTTAGTCCGAGGGACATATTTCTAGCAGAACATGCAATTTAAAGTTCAAATATTTTGAACAGCTACTTCTGCATGTGTATTGAAGCTTTTTCCATTACCTTTTTCCCAGCTACTTTCAAAAGCTTTTTATACCATGCAGGTCTGAACTTTTCAGTACCTCCTGCATCAGTACCTTCTCTGACATCACAAGAAAAACCTTTCTATTGAAAGTCAGCCACAGGAGAAATGTAACTGGGAACTGAGTGCTTTCCATCTCCATTCAGACAGATATCATTCTGTTAGGTGTTTTCATAAAGAAGATCTTGAAATCTGGGCTTAAAGAAAGAGAAGAGAGAGCGTGCACATATCTCTTATTATAGCAAGCTACTGATATAATAATAAAAATAATATCATAATGTTTTAAAGGTTTCCTAAATTTCCACAGAAGGAAGCCTTGAAAACTGAATTTTCCCTTCTCACCTTTTGTTCTGAAAATGCACTGACTTTATGTCTACCCATTCTCCAAATCCTTGATGATTGTATCATCTTTCCCCCTATCTCCAATGGGACTGCCCTTCTTTCCATTGCTCCGTTCTCTCTGGGTACTTCTTTTCCCTTCCCTGCTTCCTAACATAACCTCATAGTCAAAGGTAGCATGGCTTGTTAGGTTATAATATATATATCATAGAAATACAGCTGTGTAAAGGAGTCTTCCAGCACTGCAGGACATACTCTTTTAGAAAAAAAAAAAAAAAAAGGTATTATCAAACCTCACTCTGGCTGCTCCAGGTGTGAAGCATGTTTCTTTGAACTTCTCCCTTTACTATCAACAGAAATAGTTGTGAATGTCAGGGAAAAAAATGAAAAACCAACACACATGAACCTCACATGCAAACAAACAAAAAGGTCAAACCAAACCAACCAATCAAAAAAAAACCACGAACCAAAACCTCAAAAAACCTCAGAAAACACAAAAAAATGTTCTACTGTACACATTTCTCCTCTGGGGAGAAGATCCAGAAACAAAAATCTAGGAGGTATTTTCGTCACTTTGATGAGGGAACACCATAAAAGGTGCTCAGATAATCAAGTGACAAATTTTAACAGAGCAAATTTAAAACAGAATCTCCAGACTGCAGAGAGATCAGCAGCACCCTCTCTGCTCCACATCATAGAAATCATAAAATCATTTTAGTTGAAAAAAGACCTTTGAGATTATCAAGTCCAACCGCTAACCTATCACTGTCAAGTCCACTGCTAAACCATGTCCTTAAGCATCACATCTACACCTCTTTTAAATACCTTCAGGGATGGTGAATCAACCACTTCCCTGGGCAGCCTCTTCCAGTGCTTGACAACTCTTTCAGTGAAGAAACTTGTCCTAACATCCAATCTAAGCCTCCTCTAGCACAACTTGAGGCCATTTCCTCTTGTTCTATCACTTGCTACTTAGAAAAAAGCGACCAACACCCACCTGGGTACAGCCTCCTTTCAGGTAGTTGTAGACAGCGGTAAGGTCTCCCCTCAGCCTTCTCTTCTCCAGGCTAAATAACCCCAGTTCCCTCAGATGCACCTCATAAGACTTGCTCTCTAGACCCTTCACCAACTTCACTGCTCTTCTTTGGACATGCTCCAGCACCCTGATGTCCTTGTAATGAGGGGCACAAAGCTGAACACTACTCATTTTGAAGTTGTAGAGAGTAATGTCTATATACAGTGACCTATTTCTGTTTTGATTTTTTCACAAATTTTACTTACTTTTACTCCAAACTATGGAAGGTAAGAATCATTCTAACTTGCAGAGGACTACACTGATTTCTAATGTTGATTTCAGACAAACACAAGTTGTTCCATTACTGGTTCAAACCAACATTCTGAAAGAGTAAGAAATTGAGAGCAGAAGGGTCACATTTTCCTGCATTAATCATCTATTGAATAAATATGCAGTTGTTAATAATATTGTTTAAAAACCTTTAAAATATCTCAGGATTTTATCTGCAAAAGCTTGCTAACAGTTAACTTGGCTCTGGGCAAAAACAAGACTTTTTTTTAATATAAACTAAGATGCTTTTTGTTTTCATGTGGCAGTCAAGAATAATAATTCATTGCTTTGGCTCCAAGACGATTCCAAGTGCATAAACACAACTTTAAATCAAGAACTACATGTCATACTTTTGCCAGCATTAATCTTGAGACTCTCACTCCTTTCTCGAATTTAGAATGCAAAATACTAATGAAAAAAGAAAGCTTTAGGAATCCAAACAGAATAGTTTCCTAAGCGAGAGATCTCTGAGAAGATCAAAGAGCAAATGGGAAGTAAATGGGAAGTAAATTAAAAAAAAAAAACACATTCCATTTTAATAAACTTTCAGTGTAACAGTACTAGATTTACCTTAGGAAATTTTGCACATGCCTTATATAGGAATGCTATTGTTCAGCTGCATTAAAGACTTCTTAATGCAGTATGATTGTTCATTGATTGAAACAAAAAGATATATTGCTTGAATCATCAACACATTTAAAGCAAGAGTTCAGTAGAAATCAACTGTAGATGGAGATCTAGAAATGCTCCTAGGCTACTGCAACAGTGGATCATTCAGAATCTGATAAGGGAAACATTTCCAGGAATTAAAAATAAAAGAGAAGTGGAACAAATTTTGGGGGATGTTATTTGTTTAATAAAAAAATTATTTCTGACACAATCTGTGGAGATCTCTCAACATTCATAATGAGAACAGGAGCCTTATTACAAGTCCTCCCCCCACCAAGAAGAGCAGAGTATTATTGTTACACCCTGAAATTACTCCTGTCTACATCTGGATTATTTTTTTTAAGTTTGAACAAAAATGTGAAGTAAGATTAAAAACAGGAAATTTTTTAATCACATTTGACACCACACTAATTAAAATAGCAAGACTATTCTAGCTTTCATAATCTATAAGAACAATTACTTTTAAAAAAAAACAAAAACAAACAAAAAAAAACCCAAAAAAACAAGCAACCAAACAAAAATCCCTAAACAAAAGACACTGACAACAAAACAAAGAAAAACTCCACCAAAAAAATCCACAAAACCCTAAAGTAATTATCAAGTTTTATTCAGTCAGGTTAAGCTGATGTCCCTACCAAAAGTATGGACCACTCCTCTTATCAAGTCCCCTTTCTAACTTCCTCTCCTCTGACACTCGCACTCCCTTGGATGCTGATCTGGAAGCGTATAAATGCTTTTATGACTGGGTTACTGCATACCTGCATGAGCACCAGAACGAGAAAATTAACTTTGATGGAAGTTCAATTTTAGCCTGTACTGGGTCAGGCTGAGCTGGAGTTAATTTCCCCGTAGCAGCCCGTACAGTGCTGTGCATTGGTAGCAGCAAGGTGCTGGTAACACACCAGGGTTTTGGCGGCTGCCGAGCAGGGCCGGCACACATCAAGGCTGTGTCTCCAACCCTTCTTCCACCCCCTCAGCAGCAGGCTGGGGGTGGGCAAGATCCTGGGAGGGGACACAGCCAGAGCAGCTGACCCAGACTGGCCAAAGGGATATTCCATACCATATGACGTCTGCTCAGCAATGGGAAGCTGAGGGAGAGGGGGAGGAACGGAAGGCATTCCTTTTTTTTGTTTCAACATTTTGTCTTCCGGGGTAACCACTACGCTTTTGGAAGCCCTGCTTCCCAGGGAGTGGCCGGGCATCGCCTGCTGATGGGAAGTAGAGAATAATCTTTT
>VWZZ01007720.1:176171-194398 GCA_013399095.1 Psophia crepitans | reverse complement strand
GGTGGCGGTGGCTATTCCTGTTACTTCTGTATTTAATTTAACATGTAACAGGAACATTTGCTTAAGGAATTGTGAGAACAAATGAGATTTCTCACACATACACATTCATATTATTTGTTTCTTCCACATGCAATAGTCCTTACACAAACTATACTTATCCTTCTAAAATATGAAGTGAATTGCTTCATAAAAGAGTCAAAACACCTTTTATCTTCTCCCTTTTACCATCTGTGGAGAATATAAGATGAGTAAGTATTTTCTCAATTAATAAAAGTATTTCCTCAAAAAATCTTTCCAATTGCAGATGAAAAGATGACTATTTGATAAGGACATGCTTCAGAAACCGATAAAACATTTACTTCTGCAGTACTTTCAGCAGATGGATAAGATGATGGAAAACTCTGAGCAAATTACTTCCTTGAAGCACAAACTACTTCATTAATAACTGCATGACCTGTATTCAGGAATTTTCCTTCTTTTTTTTATATTTTTATATTAATTTGTTGATGGGTCCCCAAAGATAGCAGTTTTCTCATTAGCCTCAATCGATAACACATTATCAAAGCTCAAACCATATGTTTTTCATATATCCTAAGTGCAATGTGTTTGCATTGCCTGCAAATAGATCAATGCATTTATCCCACTTGGATAGTTCCATGATCTGAAGTTATGTAAGCATATAGAAAAGCATACTTTTTTTTGGACCAAATGTTCAATTTCTTCTTCCGAAAGACAACTTATTATACCCTTGGTGACACACAAGGCATTTGTCCTACAAAGATAGACCAACCTATAGCTAAAATGATGTAACGTTCAGCTGTAATCAAACCAAACATGTTTAAAGTGTTAAAGTGTTCCTTAGAAGATATGCCAAGATTGTTTTTCTGAGTCACTCTCATTGCATGATGCTTCAAATTTGGTACTTAAAATGAAGAACAGAGAAACTTCTTCATGAACTAGTTAGACTGCTTTTTGGTATCTTTACTGATCTGTACAAAAATCATTATTCATTACAGAAATTGCAAAATCCCTCCTTTTCAGGTGTGGTGATTTTACCCCAGCCAGCAGCCAAGCATCCACCTAGCCACTCACCCATTCCCTACACCTCAACAGGACAAGGGGAATTAATAAGAGCAGCAAAAGTGAGGAAATTCATGGGTGAGGTTAAAGTCAGTTTAACAGGAGAAAGAAGACAGAAAGACAGAAAGACAGAAAGACAGAAAGACAGAAAGACAGAAAGACAGAAAGACAGAAAGACAGAAAGACAGAAAGACAGAAAGACAGAAAGACAGAAAGACAGAAAGACAGAAAGACAGAAAGACAGAAAGGCAAAGAAAATCAGAGGAAATCACTGACCACCTCCCATAGGCATACCAATGCCCAGCCATTCTCTGAACAATACCCACCTCGAAACAAAGAATCTCACTTTTTGTTCCTCTGGCCTAGTTTTTATTGCTGAGCATGATGTTACTTGACATGGAATATCCTTTTGCTCAATTTAGGTCAACTGTCCTGGCTGTGTGTCCCCTTACATTCTTGGTCTGGAATTTTATGACCTTATTCTCATACTCCTCATATATATATAGGGTATAAGGGAAATGACTAGAAAAATCATGTGTTAAAAAAATACTTCAGCTCAAGCACTGTTCCTCATCAGTCTTGTATGGTGGTGATAACATGAGCATAAGCTATTTATTGTGTGTTTTTTACTTTGCTCCAGACAGGTTCTTCAGTTTTCAAGGAGTGGTCCTGATGTATCACGTAAGTTTACAATCCTTACATTTTCCTTAGTGAGTTCTACCACAGGTGTCTAAAACCTTGATTCTACGACCTTTCAGCAATACTGAACGCATCAATAGCACACCGTGGGTATGTCTCACAAACACTAGAGTCCTTCTGTATTTAAAGTCTGATGAACCTGCACAAGAATTCCTACAGAGGTTGGGAAAGGACTTTCTCCAGATGCTGCCAAAATAAGTAGACTTACCACTGTGCTTCCACTGAAGCTGAACTTCAGTTAAATGGTTACTTATATGCACTGTGCTGCTTCACGATGACCTGATTTTGTCACCTTCTGTCTTGTTTCAGCAAGAAAAGGAAATAAGGAATGTCCTTTAAGATAAAGAATGCATCATGATGCTATTGAGCTACTGTCCTGGTTTTGGCTGGGATAGAGTAAAATTTCTTACTGGTAGCTGGTATAGAGCTGTGTTTTCAATTTAGGATAAAAATAATGTTGATAACACACTGATGGTTTGGTTGTTGCTAAGTAATGCTTTTACTAAGTCAAGAACTTTTCAGCTTCCCATGCTTTACTGATGAAGAGGTGCACAAGAAGCTGGGAGGGAGCATAGCCAGGACAGCTGACCCAAACTGGCCAAAAGAGTATCCCATAGCATGTGACATCGTGTTCAGTATATAAACTGGGGGAGTTGGCCAGGGGACATCACAGCTTGGGAACCAACTAAACACCAGTTAGCAGGTAGTGAACAATTGTGCCATGCCTCATCTGTTTTGTATATTATTATTACTATATTTATTTTCTGTCCTATTAAACTGTCTTTATTTCAGTCCACAAATTTCTTTTTTTTCTGATTCTCCTCCCCATCCAACTGGGTAGGAGGTAGTGAGCGAGTGGTTGTGTGGTGTTTAATTGCTAGCTGCGGTTAAACCACAACATAAAGAACTATTCTTTTAGATATAATGTGGGTGATTAACCTAGTCATGATTCCCTGAAAATTCACTTGAATATGTCTATTTCTAATCTAGGTTCCTTAAAAATTAATTTAATATTAATTTAATTTGAAAATTAATTTTCTGTGAAGTAACTGTTTCTACTAAGATATGACTGTCTTAAACATGGAAAGAGCTGATACCACTCATGGTTGCTAACTTGTTAAAATCTTGTGGGATATTTTTTTGGTGGGGGTTTTTTTGGGTGGTGTTTTGGGTTTTTTTTTCCCACAAAAGTCTTTGTGAAAATCTCTACAGAGAAAACAATTTTCTGCACCTTTTCTTCTACGTTCATATAACAGGAATGTATCTGAATCAATACAACACACATCCATCTTTTCCATTTAAAGTAATGGAAATTAGAGTAAAGTCATTTGTCTTCTGCTCTCTAGACTGATAGCTCTGAAAACTCTACTTGAATTATTTTCTATTAAAAGATTAAATAAATGAGATAATATCATTATTTGTCATTACAATTTGCAAGTGTTTAGCAAAGTGAATTCTGTTTATAGTATAAATATTAGGCACATCAGTTTCCAGAGGTATCACATACCCAGAACTGCATGCGGCGAAAACATGACTTAAGCCTAACGCACGCACATTATGACACAAAAGAGAGGCACCAACATGTATTCTGGAAAAAAAAGGTCTTGTCTGAGAGAGCTGAACAATTACATTATTTCTTAAGAACATCTACTATATTTCATTTCACAGCATTCTTCTTTTCTGGGCCACCAACAAAATAAGTGTAAGACGTAAATGACTGAAAACTGCAAGAGCAAATACTGAAACACTGTACTAGCAGGTAAGTGTTGTAAAATGAGTCAAAACTGTGACCAGTGCCAGTAGTGAAAGATTTCTTAAAACCATAGATGGTATTAAACTAAGACAGCAGTATGAAGGTTTGATTTAAAAGATCCATGCAGACAATGTAGTGAATATAGGTTTTCAACAGCATAAGTAAGTGAAAACTCATTTAACAACAATGAAGAAACCAAACTATGGAAGGAGGTTATGCTTGCAGCTCTTCCAGGCTGGTTACATTTTTACATCACTGTCAAATTTGCTACTTGCAGTTTTACTATCAGGAACCCATTTCCTCTGAACTGTCTGTCCATACACTAACATCTCTACAGATAGCTAATCCTCAATAAAACAAATTGGTGAATCATAAGACCTATGTGGTAATCAAGATTTTATTCTGGACTTGAGAGTCTAAAGCAACAAAAATAATAATTGCGATTCAGATCTTTGACTTCTTTTAGGTTCTAGTGTTTGCTAACATTTCTATCAATCTCTCACTGAGGATCAGATAATGAAAAACATCCCAAGCAGTGACTACCAGCAGTTTGATGAAGTACATGTTGGCCCAGGGCATAATTTGTCTGAATGGCAGCAGAGCTGATCTTGATGCCAATTTGTAAAATGCACCAGAAGCTTTGGCATCTGTTCAGACCTGTTAGTTATGCAAACAGCAAAGGCAGTCTGCAGAGTGCTGTGGGAAGTCAAGAGAAGAAGCTTGCAAACTGAGTGGTCTGCTTGTCTCCCCACCCTTTTCTTAGTAGGAGTTCCTGAGCTACACATAGGGTATGTGGCCTTGCCAACCATTTATCTAGTCCAAGGAACAGAAGTTGTGAGTGGGTGCAACTTGGACTTGCTAGACTCTTGTTGCTGGGGTAATAGCCTGGGAACTGACAGAGGACAGATCTGCTAGATACAGTGGGACAGCCTGAGCCAAAATCTGAGTTACAAAGCTAGCACCAAAAGCTGCCCAAAACCATACCCATATGATGATGTATTGTTAAAATAACCATTAGAAAGACACATAGAATGTCTTAAGCCAAATATCTTAAAAAAAAAAACAAAACCAACCAAACAACAAATAACAAAACCATAAACAAAAAACAACCAAACAAAACAAACCACTCTGAGGTGTACAAAGACCACTTTCCCTTTAGGGACTGAAACCCCTGAATTCTCTGGAGAGGGTTGTATAAACAACATGTTGGTACTGTGGTATCCCAATTATCCAGTAGCTCAAGTATTAATACATTAAATATTCACCAGAACAGGAACACGAAACTCTTAGTCCCCTTCCCCAGGTGAATGCCCTAATTACTAGTAGCATTTTTGTTCTTGGCAATACTTGGGCTTGGTCTGTGCAGAAAGTAGTTTCCTTATGAAGAAGAGAGAAATATCCAACCCTGCCCTATAATGTCATTTAATTTGGCATGAGAATTCTTTCCTATAAATAGGAGAAATGGGGTCAAAGTTGAGGAAAGTAAGTCTGCCATGTCTGAAAAGTGGGGTGAGTAATAAGGGAGCAGTGCAGAGAGTTTTCAGGGGTCTGTTTTTAATCAACTAATTGTTTTGAAGTGAAAACAAAGTAATAGTTGTATTCTGGGAATATAGGTTATGGGAGTTCTTGGAGTTTGGCAGTCCATTTTGTATTGAGGACTGGGAACTGTATAAGCCTTACTAAGATTTTTGTTCTTAATTATTTTGTCAGGTTCAGTTAGTTTTTAGTTACATTTTGAATGTAGCCACATATTCCCTGTATTTGTAATACCTAATATTTTTCTTTATATATCCACCATTTATCCTTTTCCTTTCTTATCCATTTTCCTGGTATAAGACTTTATAGAATCATAGAATCATTAAGGCTGGAAGAGACCTCATGGATCATCCAGTCCAGCCATCCCCCCAACACCTATTACCCACTAAACCATGCCCCTAAGTACCACATCCAACCTTTCCTTAAATACCCCCAGGGACGGTGACTCCACCACCTCCCTGGGCAACCCGTTCCAATGCCCAACCACCATTTCCGAGAAGAAATTTCTCCTAATCTCCAATCTCAATCTCCCCTGGCGCAACTTGCAGCTGTTCCCCCTAGTCCTGTCACTAGTTATCTGCGAGAAGAGGCCGACCCCCAGCTCGCCACAACTTCCTTTCAGGTAGATGTAGAGGGCAATAAGGTCTCCTCTGAGCCTCCTTTTCTCCAGACTAAACAAGCCCAGTTCCTTCAGCCGCTCCTCATAAGACCTGTGCTCCAGCCCCTTCACCCCTTACACTTTACATATAAGATTTCCAGCTGTAAGACTTCAGACTTTTTTTTTTTTTGTATGTTCAGAATACAATAGCATCAAAATACTCTTCACTTACAGGGAAAGACTGAGATAAAATAACTTCTATCAGGACCAGAATTCTTTTGGTCTCCTATCTTTCAAACAGGACAAATAAACTATATATATCCCCCTGCATTTAGTTTTTACCTCTTGGTAAAACTTATTCTTCATAGTATTCTGTTCTCTGTAGATTAATCCAAGGCAGAGAAAAATTTGCATTTCTAACACATAAAAAAGGAAGAACATCTTTAAAATTTATCAAAATGCAATAAACAAACTCTCCTTCATTTAGCACTTTGGGCCTACTTTGCCAAGAAGTGTGTAACCATGCAATTTTCATTTAATTTCATTTCCATTCAGGACAGCACCATCATCTGTGAAAGCCTTGAGACTGTCAAATATAAATTAGATCTGAATACTTTTTCTTCCCCCATAGTGAATGCACTATGTGTCATTAACTGCTGTGTATCATCAACCATACAAGCAATTTGTAACTATACCTTCACATGAGGTAAGAAGCACCAGGGTACTTTATATCATTAATGTCAATGACTAACTCTGTTTTCTCTATCTGTAATTCTGTCAATTATGTCATCTCAGGTTTTGAATAAAGATTCAGCTATAATTAACTGGCTTCCTAGGGTGAAATCAGAGTTTTGGTCAATATTGCTTAAGTTTAAACAACAGCTTTTGAATTCTGTATAACACCTGCTGCTGTTCTGTCTTTGAAATGCTTAACAAAGGTGTTCAGTCTCTTTCAACAGCCATTACCATGAAAAGCCAAGGTAGGTGGTAGCCTATATTATCACATTCCAGTTAATTGCCTTCCTGTATGCAATTTTCCTCCTAGCTGTTTAGCATGCAATTATTGTTAAACCACTGCGTTCTGATAGCACTCAGATGCTCAAATTGAAATCACAGGCCCTTTCGTTAAGAGACAGTACCAAATATGCTTAAACTAATTTCTGTCCTCAAGAGTTTGGAGTCTAAACACACAAAGCAGACAAACAAACTCATATAAATGGGAAAATATTCTCACATGGAAGAGAAGGATCATTACAAATGTTATGCTTGTTAATAACGACAATGCTAAGTAGTAACTCCTTTCAGTACAGACACCTAAATCCTGACCTTGCTAATGAGAATGTTTTTATGACAGTTAATGAGATTTTGCAACCAACTTCAAAGAGCTAGGGATTTTATCTTATGAAGCCAGATTTTGTAGAAATCTGATGTGTCTGGTGATTGTATGTTAAACGCTGATTGTAAGTGTCCTAAAGCATTGTTTCATAGATTTTATAGAAAAGCTCCCAGTAGGTGGTTATAATCCTAATTCTTCATTTTTATATTCTTCTTCCCATCTTTTATTCTGTGGTATGGCTTGAGATGAAACATAACACTAGCTAAATCCCTTTAAAAATTATCCTTGAAAGCAGACCAGGTTATTGACTATATCATCATGTTTCATAACACATGAAAAAGTAATGATGATTGTAAAAAAAAATATACCTGATGACACAATGTATTTGGTATCTGTAGGAAAAGAACTTCACATGTCATGAGACTGATACCAGTTCGTGGCTTGTCCAAAGAAAGAAAGAAAGAAATGAAAAAATTCAGTGTAAGAAAATGACAAATATCATTACTGCCTTTCAAAAATCTAACCAGAGTGTTTGGAAATTGGCACAGCCCTATGTTCTACTTACTATTGCCACCTAAATCACATGATATTTTACTCAGTAATAACGAATATGATTTTTTAAATCCACTCTGTTAAAGACATAGGTCAATCCCAGTAAGCATCTAGAAAAACACAACTCTTTAATGCATACGTATGTTGATACTAATTAAGTGTATTCTACATGACAGATCTTGGAAAAGCAAAGTTCTTAATGGTAGGTATGTTTTATATCCAAAGCAAATAAAGAAAAAATTATCCTCCGGTGTGTCATTATGCAAAGAGATCATAAATTGCCCTTTGCCAGATCCATTCAAATATGCTCATTTGTAGCACTAAGAGTTATTCTAGAGACAGTTTGCCAAATAGAGTATTCATTGAATGATATGAAAAATAAAGCAATGATCAAATACAAGATTATTATTTCGAGAACTGCAGAAGACTTTAAAAGGTACTTTTTCTAAATTACAGCTATTGTTAATTTGTCACTCCACTGTCTAATATTAAAAACACTTTAGACGATTAATCATGCTGAAAGCACAACTCCTTGAGTAAATGTTCATATCCAGATTTTTCTTCTCATTCATTGGGCACTTCTTTTCCTCCAGTTTTGGTATGCACTTAGCACTTCAGTAAGGCTTCAGCATATGCACAACTGCTTTCCTGAACTGAGATATATTTGGCACGATTTATTGGCGTAGAATCTTTAGTAGAAAGCACCATGAATTTGTACAGCAGAAATAGGTGCAAAGGCAATTAAGTATCCATTAAAATGGATCATCATCATATTTTATGTCCTAAAAGGCTGCAGAAAGAAATGTGAATGTGCTTCTGAGAAAATAAATAAATAAATAAATTAAATGGCGCTTAGCTTTTACTTGACATGAGAAACTGCCAGAACTGTTTTCTGAAGGATCGTTCTAATTTACTCTGTGTTTTCGTGCCAAATAGGTGATGACATTCTAGATTTTGTATAAATTTATATTAATAATATTTCTTTGTCTGTAAGGTAAACTGACTGATAGAGAAGATTTTAGCTTTGTCATATGTTTCAACAGAAGATCATCAAAACGTTTTATATTAACAGGTCAAAAGGCTTCATTCAATGGACTTCAATTTGCTCATTTTGCCTTCCTATTTCAAGTTTATTCATGTACATAGTCTGATATAAAAAACATCAAAATAATTTCTATATATAATGATGATGTGCCATAAATCATAACATTTCATCATCACTAAAACAAAACATTTCAAAAGTATAATTTCAAACTATTTTATTCAAAGTTTCTTTCTGTATCTTTTTCTTTCACTCTGCAGCGATTTTTTAAGCCCTACATATCCTGATTTTTTAACATAAATGATATCTTTATACACACTCACTGCTAGGGATGGAGAGGCTGTGCATTTATTTTTCATTAAATCATGTAACAAGGAATTTCAATACAAAGCTACCATAATTCAAATTACTGTTTTAAAGATAGTTATAAGAACATGCATTCATGTTTGGAATAGAACACTAATTTGATACTTTTTTTCTTATAAACTGTCTTTGAATGACATTATAGATATAAAATATTAATCCTTTGCACATATTATGTCTGGTTTTCCACTTTTAATTAAATTGTAAACTTACACTAAGGGTCTATTCATGCAAAGCCTAGCACAAAGGAGTATGCAATCCTAAACAGGCTTCAAATAACAGTTTAAGTTTTTAACTTTTTTTGAAAAAACTGGGTAATACAGATTGGTAATTTGTAATAGCTAACTGTATTCAAGATGTGATTTTATCTCAACGAACAAATGAATGAATGGAAAACTCACTAATTGGCAGGGGTTATAAGTTGTTACGTTAGACTGATTTTGTTTTGGAAGAACACGCAGACCTTAACATATCATATAACTACACAAGAGCATGAGATACTTGAATATGGGAGACCTTACGTGCATAAAACTGCTTTCGTATGTTTGCTCATCTTTCTCTCTCCTATACCATTTCATTGAAGTCTGCACTCAGAACAAGTGAATGCAGATTTTATGCCTTCTGGAACTGTGGAATTTGCTCTGTCATGATTACTATTTCTCACTTCTTTATCTGGACTATTTCCATCCCAAATTCTGTGACAGACCTCACTTTCCTGTAAATACACAGGGAACTCTATTCTGAGATAAAGCATTTCCTCAGAGAGGTCATAGTAAGTAACTTTGATCTAAGCAGGAGGACTAAAATGAAAACAACACTGTAGTTAAGTTGCAGTCATACAGGCCAGAAAACCCACAGGGCCCCAGACACTTCTTTTAGCTCAGCAGCACCTTTAGTGGGCAGCAGCCGGTGTCTAACTCAATGCTTCCTACTCTCCATAGGCACTAGCACAACTGCTTTGTTTCAGTGGGTTTTAACAGCCTTGTGACTACAGTGTGTAGTTTGAAGGTCTTGTCACAGCAACTCTGCTTAAAAAGTAGTGAAATCTGGCCTCGCACATTCCTAGTCTCCTTTAAAATTTCATCATACTTGACCACTCCTCATTTGTGCCATATGATCATTCATTTTCTGCTCATAAGGATAGTTTACTCATGAAGGTGCTTTGTGTCCTATTAACCTATTTTTCCTTCTTCAGCTAGAAATAAAGCTTTGCAAGTATTGTTACAATATGACTCACGTCTACCCACAAAACTCTCATCAGTGAAACCTTGTGCCTATAAGAAGCATGAGCAGCAAATTCTGAACAGCACTCCAATGGATTTCCCTTGTGCCAGACTTTCACTGTGTAGTTATTTCAAAACAAAATTAATCTTATAGCTTGATATTCAGCAGTAATGTTTTTACGAGTTCCCTCACTTTCCTGCTTTGCACAAGTATACTAAATCAATGTATTTATGGTGGTGTGAAATTCATTACCTAAACCACTATATAGAATCATAGAAAAGACCTTTAAGATCAACCAAGCACTGCCAAGTCCACCACAAACCACATCCCTAAGCACCACATCTACACTTCTTCTAAACGCCTTCAGGCATGGTGAATCAACCATTTTCCTGGGCAGCCTTTTCCAGTGCTTGACAACCCTTTCAGTGAAGAAGTTTTTCCTAACTTCCAATCTAAGCCTCCCCTAGCACAACTTGAGGCCATTTCCTCCTATTCCACTGCTGTTACTTGGGAGAGGAGACTGACACCCACTTGGCTACAACCTCCTTTCAGGTAGTTGTAGACAGTGATAAGGTCTTCCCTCAGCCTCCTCTTCTCCAGACGAAACCACCCCATTTCCCTCAGCTGCTCCTCATGAGACTTGCTCTCTAGACCCTTCATCACTTTGTTGTCCCCCTTCTTTGGACACGCTCCAGCACCTCAACATCTTTCTTGCAGTGAGGGGCCCAGAACTGAACACAGCACTCGAGGTGCGGCCTCACCAGGGCTGAGTACAGGGGTATAATCACTGCCCTACTCCTGCTGGCTACACTACTCCTGATACAAGCCAGGACGCCATTGGCCTTGGCCACCAGGGCACACTGCTGGCTCATGTTCAGTCAGCTGCCAATCAGCACTCCCAGGTTCTTTTCCTCCAGGTAGCTTTCCAGCCTGTAGTGTTGTCCAGAGTTGTTGTGACCCAAGCATAGGACCCAGCACTTGACCTTCTTGAACCTCATACAGTTGGCCTCATCCCATCGATCCAGCCTGTCCCGATCCCTCTGCAGAGCCTTTCTACCCTCAAGAAGAGCAACACTCCTACCCAACTTAGTGCCACCTGCAAACTGACTGAGAGTGCATTTGATCCCCTCATCCAAGTCAGTGATAAAGATATTATACAGAACTGGCCCCAGTACTGAGTCCCAAGAAACACCCCCTGCACTCTGTCCCCAATGGGATTTAACTCCACCTACCACAACTCTTTGGGCCTGGCCATCCAGCCAGTTTTTCACCTGTCCAAGCCATTTTACTATCCTCTTGGAATCTTTGATTTAGCCTCCTAACAAACAGCAAGCTGTGACAAAAATTTATAGAAGCAGAATTATATAGCAGTATATCTAGATTCAGAAAACCTGTTCCTTATTTATTTTCAAATATTCACTAATGTTTCACATAAAATGCACTATTAAAAATATCTTTTTCATGGCTGAATTTATGAGCTGTAAAAGCTATTAGTTATCTATCATTTTAAGTGTGAAAATAGAGTACTGGATGAAAACCTGTTCTGTAACAGTAGGTAGTTTTCTAAAACTAATTTAAATATTATTAGAAACGTTAGAGAACTATGACTACAGAAAAACATAATAAGAAGGATTTATTATTAAAAAACCAGACAACCTCCCCACCCAAAAATGTAACATGTGGGAGAAAAAAAAAAAAAAAAAGAGCCCCAAACACATAAATATGCAGGTTATGAATAACAACAACTTTAAAACTGTTTAAAGTTGGCACCCCTCACAGAATGAGGAGGAAAAACAAGTCCACAGTTAGTAAAGTTATGTTGCCACTCCAAATTTCAGTACTCTGTGTGAAGTCTGTGAATTTGCAAATCAAAAAGCAAAAAACCATTGCTTTAGTTTGTCATGCTCCATATCACAGGTCATTATATCTCAATCATGTATCATGTGTTCAACTGCAGTAATTGGTGTCTAATTAAGAGAAAATTTTGAGAAAGCAATCCAGTTTGGCTTTGGCACAGCATTTACTACAGGAAGAATGAGGGAGACCGTAGAACTCTCCTCCCCCAACCAGTAGGATTTCAGCTGGAATGAGTGCAGACTGTCCTACGTTCTGACTCTTTCCAGCCACACTGAGGATGTTAAGGATAGTAAATTTAGCAATCCCACAATAATTTATTCCAACACTTAATTATCCTTATTGTTAAAAAGCTGTCCCTAACTCTTAACGCAAATTTCTGTGGCTCAGCTACCAGACATTAATTATGTCTTTCTCTGCTGGATTTAAGTGGTTTTTATTAACCACTATATACTCATATGTTGTAAACAAATGACATCTCAATTTTATTTGAGATAAAGTAAACAAATTGAGCTCAGTTCCTCACAGCAAGATGCTTTCTAATCTTAGGAACATGTCAATGGTTCTTCATCTGCTCCAATTTTTCAACATTCTTTTAAAAATATGGATCTCATGAGCCCCATTTCAATGTCATATACAAAGATCTAAGACTTCTCTTTCTTCCCAGTATTTTTTTACAGATTCAAAGATTTCATTTGTCCTTTTTTTCCCCTCCACACTGACCTGTGGGGAAGAATTCGGAACAACCTTTATTCTGTTCTAAGAAAAAATATTCAGAGTGGGGATAAGTGGAAAAAACCTCAGCAAATTCAGAAAGGTAATAGCTAATTACAGATACCTCAACAGCCAGGCAATCAGCAGAATAAGTCAGTGAGCTGTTGTTAAACATCATTCAGCATCAATTCTTGATTGAAAATCAAATCTTCCCAGAGTATACCTTTTGTCAACAAAAGCTGTGTTGCAAAAGGAATATTACAAGTAATTTACAGTGTTAGACCACAGTCCATACCACCATCACATAACTTTAGGCATATAATTTAGTTTAGGAGCACACCTTTCTTTACTGGCTACACAGGTAGGTTTTAAGTTAGAAGTTTTGAGTTAGACTATCATAATACTACCTGTTATGTGTTACGTCTAGGGCTTTGGCATGTGCCAAAAAAACAACACATACACTCTGAGAGAATGCAAAAACCAAACTGGCTTAGGAAAATTTGTTCAAATTTTGACTATACATTTGGGGGCTCTAAGGTTGAGGCTAGCAAGCGCACAGGCTAAGGCCCAGATTCCCAATGAGACACACCCACAGAGCACAATATTCATAAATGTAGAGTCTTATTTGACAGAAAACAAAAGTACAAGCATATGTATTGCACTGGGTTATAGGGTTCCTTTAAAATAGTTGCTGGTAAAACAGGATTCCTACTACGAACAAATAATTATATCTTTCATCTTTTTTAATCATATCTTTGTTATTTTAGCAACAATCAATTTCATCAAATAGGGGCTATATCACCTGCAATTTCTCTGACAAAAAGATTCCTCAGAGTCTTGAAGATTATCCAATTACATTTTAAATAAACTTACTGCAAGGATAACTAAAGATAGTTATCTCTTATTACAAGAAGAAAAGCATTAAAAAGAAACACTATATGGATTTAGAATAAAAGATTGCTATTAAACCTGGACTGAATCAGGTGGGTGATGGATGCTCCCTTCTCCTAGGAACTTACCTTTGAAATCCCACCCAGAGCAGGTTTATCAAGAGCTAGCAGCTCCTCCTAGTTCTCTCTATGTACTGGAAGTTGTCCACAGAAGGAGACCATATCATCACACTTTGAGGGAGAATTGCAAGATCATGCATTCCCACCCCAAGTCCCTTGTAAGTACAGCGATCCCTGAGCTGGCAGAGAAAATTTTCCCATTGATTCAGAAGCATTTGAAATTAACTGCTGATCAAAACCATTTCTTCATTACTAATAGCTCCCACCTGACTCCCCTTAGAGGTGGTTGGGCAAACCTTACTGCAGTTGCAGATTGGACCTTCTCGTCAGCCAGCACGACAGCGCATCAGCGGGCACAACCTGGGAACACCACGTTACATGCTTGAAATATGTATTCATGTACATGTATTTTAATATTAGAACCATATTGGACTACATTGTCTTTTTGAGCAAATGAAAAGGTTTCACTGATTTTGGTGACAACACCAAATCACTTATTCTGCAGGGAAACAAACAAACACACAAAACAACTGCAACATAACAACATCAAGTATCAAGTTTGGAAAGTTTAAAGATCAAGCTCCACCACACACTCACAAAAACTCCCCTGAGGTATGATTATATAGCACTTATAAGTTTCAAAAACTCCTAGAGGGAGTGGCAATGGTTACACACTAATAGCCATTTGTGTGTTAAGTAACTAATCTGGGTTAATTACAAGAGTCTGTTGGGATACATTAAACCAAAAATACAAATAATTAATTCCTCAGGTAGTAACATTCAATAGTGCTTGACTGTCGGGCTTCAGTCCCAGGCAGCAGCTGAGCACCACCTGCTGCCCGCTCACCCACCACCCTCCTCTACCCCCAGTGGGATGGGGAGGAGAATGGGAAAAACAAAGGGATAAGCCTCAAGTTGGGGTAAGGGCCCTTTACTGGGACAGCAAAGGGAGAGGGAAACAACAGCAGCAAGGCTTATAATGGGACGTACACGACAGGTAATTACAAAGAGCAACTTACCCATCCAATGACTGACCCAATGCTGAGCCCACACCCAGCCCATCCCAGGGCAGCATCAACCAACCCCATCCCAGCCAGCCCACTTTTATAGGGGCATGATGGCACATGGTATGGAATAGCCCCAGCCAGCTCAGCTCATCTGGCCCGGCTCCTTCTGAAAATTAACTCCATCCTGGCCAAAACCAGGACACTGACAAACTGAGAACCATGTTCAGGACAATAAAAGATCAGCCACTCTAAAGAACATTACATTTAAAATGTACCTGATTTCTGATTAATTTCCAGACAAATGTAAACCTCCTCAAATCTTTGATTTAATTTTCAGATATTACTAAGCTATAAAACAGAGTGAAGTGTCAGGGAAGTTTTCAGTCCACTGCATAGTTATGTTGAATGTAGTTTGAGTGATTTCTAGGACTGCCAAAAGTATAAAACAAAAATAAAAGTATTTTGTCCGATACAGAAGCTTCTCAGAAATTTCTGTAAAGTTGTTGGGGTTGAGAGCTCAGCACACAGATACGATCATTTATTTAGCAAGCTATCACTAAAGTTAAGAATCTTGTTTGAATTTCAAGATTTATATTTTATATTTTTCCCTTATATTTTGAAAATTTGTTTATTATGGTTATTTTTCACACTGTGTAATCTATTTATCATAGAAGAACACATATAAAAACAGGCCTAAAATGTTTTACACATATCAGAATTACAGGGAGATGTAACTGTGGGCTATTCTATAGCCTTGTATTGTGAAAAGACACCAAACATCCAACTGTTGTTTCTCCAGGTGAGTAAATTCGTATCTATAACACACACACATGCAGGGGACATCTTTTAACATTCTGGTATGGGATCTTTACCAAAGTTTGCATGCCATACCTGGTGTCACTGTGCTGGATTTAGTTCCTGGTCTCTTTGGAAAAAAAAAAAATGAACAGTGATTAACTGAACAACATTAACTGTGTGTGCTCACTTTTTTCATGGAACCATTTATCTGTGATGGATTTCATCTCAGAGGCTTGGTGAACCAGACTCCTCAAATTACCAAGGGAAATCAGTTTTGCTGAAGAATTATTCCTGAAGTTTTAGCTCAAACTAAATTCTATATATTTGCAACTGTTGTTCACTTATGCCTTTTCCATCTTTGACCTTTAAATGAAGCTTTTTCACTTCATCCAACTCAGCTGGGTGAAATTAAAAAAAAACTTAGCCAGGCACAATCTAGTGATTTGCTGGCTTCTGTAGTGCTAGAAGTTGTATATTCTGCATGTTGTCTGAAATTTGAACTCTAGGTATTATTTTACACAGACAGAAGATAGAAGTTTAATATTTTTATTAAAGAGCCTTTTTCTGTTAGGATATTACTATTTCTAACCTTTCTCTTGAATATTCTGTTCTGATGATTGTATAAAGTAGAAATTTTGAGTTGAAGATTTTATATTGTGCTGCATTTTCATTTGGAATTTAGGAAAACTAAAAGGGATCTTTAAAATCTTTGAATATTTTTAAGAAAGTATCAAGCAAAAAGTCATTCAAGTGTATATTTTCACAACAAAATAAGTAAAAAGTGAAGACGAATAAAGATCAAAAAGCAATCTGCACTGGATTTATTGTAAGTAACAAGACTTGTAAATTGCAACAATGTTTTAGGATTTTTATTTTTCTTTTACTTTTCATTAAGCAAGATATATTTTTTTAGAATGTCCTCTTAGTTTTGCTGGGGACTTCTTAAGGCCTCAGCACTGCTTAATGTAAGTTGATTTTTAAGAATCTTCCTCTGTGAGTCTGCTGAACTTCGACATTCTCTTCTGAAGTTAGTATTTCATCAAACAACAGCTACTTTCCCTATAGAAAAAAAAAAGTATTAAATATGTATTGCACAAATTAGGAAAACTTTCAAAGATTTTCATTGTTCCCTTGTAAAGCACAAACTGTCACAAACTTATTTTTCCCCATTTTACAGAGTCCTATCAAACAGAGATGAAATAAAAGATACCTCTTGAAAATAGGGAGCAAGATATGTTAAGATGCTTTTTATTAATACTTTTACTTTTAGTAATATCAATTAAACTACTTTGTATTTTATTTAAATTGAAGTGTTTAGATGTTTTTTCTGATTTCTTACCCAAGATATAGTAAATTAAAGCTTTTGTATAGCTTTCTCTTCAACAAGTTTCAAATGTCAGTATTTTGTTACTGCACTTCATGAATCACAAAGTCAAGGGTCTGGAAAGGAACACAAGAGATCAATTAGTCAATCAGACCTCCAAAAGGCAGAATCTATTCATAGCAATCCTTCAAAAGCATAGACAAAATATTTAATCTATTTTACAGACAATAGATTACAAAGATTGAACAGGTTTGCTGGAAAGTCTTACTGGGTTTTTTGTCATCCTTATTTTGATGATTCCTTGCTGCCTTTAGTATCATACATAGAGTACCGAGAGCTAATTCTTCCTTTCCTCGGTAGCTTTTTATAAATTTGTTTACACATTCATTTCCTCTGCTTTTATATCTTTCTACATTTTTAGAAGCTTGTCAGAATTCTGCTCTGCTTATGCAGATCTGCCTATACTCAAGGTGAAAATGCCAGGAATTGAGCTATTATAAATGCACAGTTAGAGCTGGCTAGAGCCACTTCAGCATCCTTGTGAACTCAGCACAGCCAGGTGCTACAAAGCATTTAGCAGCCCTAATGTATCTGTCCATGAGTTCTTCATCTGCAGCAACCTTTCCCTGACTGTTCCCTGAAGTAGGCTGCCAAAGATTTTTTTTTTCAGAAGCAGATATGCTGTACCATTTGTCTGTATCTCATCAAATCAGATTATGACTTAAAGCTGCCCAGTGAAACTGTATAAGCAAAAATATCCTGACCAAGCAAAAGATTTCAAAAAACGAAATGTGCAAAAACAGATTGCAGACACGCAAGGTAAGCAATTCTGACAGACCGATGATATATAATCATCAGTCATTAAAAGATAAAAATAATAATAATAAGATACTTCACTAAATTAATCTAAAACAAAAAAAAGCAAAGTAATTATCTCATCCAGGGTGTATAACAATATTTATTAGAATTATGAAATATCTTCTAAATACACAACAAGCTGTCTTCTCAAATAGAAATAAACAGGATTTAATCTTAAATTAAACTCAGACTTGTTAGAAGATAAAATATTATTACTTTAAATACAAGACTGCACATCAAATATTTTATTTGCTACACTTTATATAAGTCATTAAGCCAACTTTCAAGTATTCTAAAAATACTGTATGGCAAATGTTTTCACTTAATTAGTCTTTGCCACCACACTTACACTAATACAACTCTATAGCAGAAGACATCTGCATTATCATCCTGTAGGACCTAAGGAGGTGAGATAGAATGGAATAGAATGGAATAGAATAGAATAGAATAGAATAGAATAGAATAGAATAGAATAGAAT
>VWZZ01007720.1:164161-175889 GCA_013399095.1 Psophia crepitans | reverse complement strand
TCTTTCTTGTGGTGAGGGGCCCAAAACTGGACACAGTACTCGAGGTGCGGCCTCACCAGGGCTGAGTACAGGGGGACGATCACCTCCCTGCTCCTGCTGGCCACAGTATTCCTGATACAGGTCAGGATGCCGTTGGCCTTCTTGGCCACCTGGGCACACTGCCGTCTCATGTCCAGGAGAGCATCAACCAACACCCCCAGGTCCTTTTCCTCCACACAGCTTTCCAGCCACCCCGCTCCCAGCCTGTAGCGCTGCCTGGGGTTGTTGTGGCCAAAGTGCAGGACCCGGCACTTTGCCACATTGAACCTCATCCCGTTGGCCTCTGCCCAGCGATCCAACCTGTCCAGGTCCCTCTGCAGAGCCATCCTACCCTCCGGCAGATCGACACTTCCCCCCAGCTTGGTGTCGCCTGCAAACTTACTGAGGGTGCACTCAATAAGTGAGTGTACTTCTTCTATCTAAGAGATAGAAGTTTGCAAGGAGACAACTATTAATTTTTATTGCAAATTAAATTATTACATAATGAAAAATAACTTATATAAGATTACAGCTTAGAAATACTTTGTATTTGCAAATACAACTTATTTCTGTATAAACTTGAATGCACTAGTTCAGGAGTCTCTGAATTAGAGATATCTTTAACACAAAATCAACAGAGATATGCATCTGTGTAGATCTAGCCTAAGTTTTGTTTTTAATATGAGCATTAATAAAGTAAAAAAGAAACACTATCGCTACTCTACAAAGTATCAAAAGGTGTTTTCTACAGCTTAGATACATATGGGTGTGGAAGTTATACTACATTCAGCAGGGATCACTTACCATGACTCAACAAAGCGTGTGATTTGTTATTGATGAAGTCAGAGTGTTAATTTTTGCACAGTGGAGAGCTGTCTGGATTTTCTGAGCTGTCTGGATTTTCTGAACTGAAAACCTGAGTAATGCGGCTTCAATTACCTGGGACAACATGACAATATTATGAAGCTGCAAAAAGTCAAAACATTCTATGATATGTTTTTCCATATCATAAATACTTCTCACAGTCCAGTACGAATTCCGAAACTAAGAGTATCTTGTAAAGATGTTTCAGATGGGATTTGACAATGGGTGTAACTTGCTTCTGACACATTCTTTATAATACTTATTTCCTGGCTTTTGGTGAGTACTAGATTACAGAGATTTTTTTTTTTGTTTCTAAACGTATATAAATTAACATATACGAGATATTGTTCTGGAACAGTTAAATGTTCTCTCATATATTTTTCTCCTTTTTAACCCAGAATAACTGCTCAGCTACACCAGTCCAATTAAATGTATATTTCTGCTTTTAGTATGAAAGCTATTGACTTACTAGGTCATTATTGCTAGTAAAGTCTTGTTAATATCAACACAGAAACATGAATAAATTATCAACAAATGGAATTCTTCTTTGGATGGCCAGTGAGGCTATCTTTACTCAAGCTCATTTGGGTTTCTATCAAAGGCAGCTGAACAGTGGGTGTGTAGTCAGGCCAATGATCCCAAGTTCTGCAGGAATCTACATGATGTGGATAATTGAAGATGACCAGTCTCTCCAGCACTTGTGATGGAATTGCAAGCCACCACAAGCTCCTGAAATTAGGGTAATACTGACAGCCACTAATGTAATTAAGAATCAGAGTCCAGAAATGGAAAGGACTGAGAAAACAAAACCTATTGGTAGTCATACAAGAGCAAGACCAAAACCAGACAGATCCCCTCTAAAATTATAGTCACATAACTGTGTTTCAGTAACCATACAAAATAAGGTAGCACACTACAGGGAAGTTCACTTTCACCTTGATCTCCATAACTTTTCTATAATAAATGAACACAACTAACAGTAGTAAGTCATTCTCCAAGCAGCTTTGGTCCAGGCACATACACATCAAGGAAATGCAAGGTCTTTCAACTAACTTGATTTAAAAAAACCTGACTGCTGTTCAGCTAAGTTTCGATTAGTGGCCCATTAATTCAAGCAAGTTCTTTGAAAGATTTCATTCTCTTTTTGATATGTGTTTCAGGTATTTCGCTAAAAAAGCTCCCTGGGAGCTCATGTCATGTTACCCACAAATTAGAAGAACTGAATTAGCAGTGCCAAAGCAGACTGTTTATATTAAATTAATTTTTAAACACTAGGGAAACTTTAAAACAAAGGAAAAAGACTAAAAGCTAAGCCAAATCTTAATACTTAAAAAGTCTGTCATTACAACTGCCACAGTATGCTTAATTTCCAGTGTTCCCTCAATCATTTACTATGTGCAGTTCTTTTTTCCTATGTGCTCTGTCACACATACAGGACCATACTTCATTTGAAATTGTATCTATTATTCTAAATGTATTAACAATATCTTTCAGATTTTCTATTTTAGGATATGTTATAGTGTTCATCACTTTTGTATTACAGTGATTAATACTCCTCTAATCAAGTGAGGCAGTGAAACCTTACAAAGTATTCCATCTTACCCAAGCCACTCATCTTACTCATCATCTATTTTGTGCCTAAGCTAACTATCCTGAACATATCCAGGACTTAAACCCAGCCAACTAAGATGTCTAATCTACACGAACATCCTATGACGGTTCACTTTCATAACTTAGTCATCTAAATTGTGCACATGCTATCCATCATTCCCTGTTTTATTCTGCTTGGCACATCAGCTAAACGATCAGCTAATTGGTAAGACCCAGGCCAAAACCAATGCGAGACCTGCTGATCCCTATAAAAGCCAGGAATCCTTGCGCATATCTCGTGGACTCAAAGTTAGTGAAGCAGTAATGGTGCATGAGAGATTTCTGCTATTTTTAAGTCATGTCATCGTATTCAGCTGGGCTAAGCTGTGTAAGTGGAGAAAGCAGGAAAACATAAGAATTTCTCACCCTTCTTCTAGGTTCCCCAACCCATGGACAAGAGAAGCAATATGACATGATTTCATGAGCTTTCTCTATGTCTGCCTGTAGAGTAAATCAGCCTTGGTGAATGTTACTGAGGATACCACATTTCTGTGAGCGCTCACCTCAGCCTCCTGGCTCTGTGACTGGTCTATATCAGCATCCACCCCTTCAAAGCTTTTGATCTGTTAGGAAAATTCTTGTGTGTCCTCAAAGAATATGTGGAGTTTATTAAATTCCCCAAACCCCATTTCCCATGTGGGCCTATGGTAAGATAAATTGATCCCTGCACAGAAAGTTACATTTCCTGAAGTGTGAGGGAGACTTACAGGAGAGCCCCTTAAGTTTCAGACACCAACAGGACAAAAAGGACTGTAGTGGTTTAACCTTGGCTAAACACCAGGTGTTCACCAAGCCGCTCTATCACTTCCCTCCTCAGCAGGGCAGAGAGGGGAGAAAAAATAATAAAAATGGAAAACCAACCCCAAAATCATTGGTCAAGATAAAGGCAGTTTTAATACAGCAAAAACAAGACTGTGCACAGAAGCAAAGCAAGGAAAAAACAAAAGATTATTCTCTACTTCCCATCAGCAGGCGATGCCCGGCCACTTCCTGGGAAGCAGGGCTTCAAAAAGAGTAGTGGTTGCCCCAGAAGACAAAACATTGGGAAAAAAAAATGAATGCCCCCCCTGTTCCTCCCCCTCTCCCTCAGCTTCCCATTGCTGAGCAGACGTCATATGGTATGGAATATCCGTTTGGCCAGTCTGGGTCAGCTGCCCTGGCTGTGTCCCCTCCGAGGATCTTGCCCACTCCGAGTCTACTGCTGAGGGGGTGAAAGAAGGGTTGGAGACACAGCCTTGATGTGTGCCGGCACTGCTCGGCAGTAGCCAAAACGCTGGTGTGTTATCAACACCTCGCTGGCTAAGCATAAAAGATGTGACTGAACTTTTCAACATCTCTCTACAGTTTACTAGCATATTCTTCCTAGTAACCACATTTTGTTATCCTCTTATCCTTCAACAGATGTTTCTTCCAGGAGTAAATGCAGCCCCTCAGGAGCTGTGCCTGCCCTCATCTTCCCCTCTTTTTCTAACTCCACGCCTATCCTTTTGCTTCAGTCCCTCAACCTTTCCAGTTTCCTAGAGACCATATGAAGGAGTGCTACAAACAGGCATATTGGCATCCCAGCAGTGAAACTAAGCTGTAATCAGAGCGTTTTGGACAGCAGGAATATGACAGAGGAACGGAGATAGCATACACTCATACAAAACTGCAAGAAATGTATTTGAGGAAAAAATAGAAAAATGATTCCATACCCCTCTCAATGGGGTGATCATGTCAGAAACTCCTGGGATCTCACATCGCCTTCGCGAAACGCAGCTTTCACCATCTGCTGTGTGGAGGGCATCCATTACTGCTACCAAGTCCAGTACCGTGCCTGTTTAAATGTGAAGCCTGGTACCGTTGAGACACAAATCTTGGAGACTTTTCATACAAAGATTTCAGACCCCATAAAAGGATTCCAATTCTCTCATATACTTCTGATATGTATGTCATTCCCGTGAGGATAAACGTATTTTTTACATTTGGGGAGAATTATAAGCTCTGATGGATAGGAGAAGAACATTTGTGCTATATGAGTTCTGTTTCCTTACTAGTAATTTTTAATTTAATGGTCAAATTTCTTCAAATTTTATAGAATATTTAACACTCTGACTGCAAATTTTCCTATTAAGAAATAAACACTACTTCTTTCTTAAAATTTTAAATAGTAGAAAATTTGTCACTCACTTTCATTTGTTTTGGAATAAATTTAGAGTAAATCAAATTATGATAATAAAATTAAACTCTGTAAGTCAGTAAGCTGATTATTTACAAAAAAATAAGTTTTCCATATTTAATTCCAGGACAGATTTTTATTTTTTTCCTTGATACAAAGTACCACAGCCTTCATGTAGGAAAGAACTCATATTCCATGACAATATCAAAGTTCCAAGTATCAGATTTTTCCTTTGCTCCTCTTCTTATTATAAAGACATTTTAGTATTGCCTTTCTTGTCTTTACTTTCAAACTTAACAAATGTTACTAGCTTATAAATTAATTCCTTGGTTTACTGTGGATTAGCTAATTTTTTTGTATATTAATACCCTTTGTTCATGCCAACAGCCACTGGCTGGTAATGAAGAAATTACTGGAAATAAAGTAAAGCTATCAAGTTCATCTTCTGGTAAAAGGCGGGAAAGTATCATCTTTCCTCATCATACAAACTGACAAAAAACCCTACAAATACAATGACATTTGTCTTAAATGGGCACATTGAAAATGCTGTTCCACTTGCAAAATGAAATTTGAAGCAATTGAAGGTATTCTTTTCAGTGCCTCACAATCTTCTGGTCTAATTGATTCAACCAATGATAATCACTGCCCATCTGCTTCCTTCAAACTCCCTCTGATGGGTATTAGCACACTTCAGTAGCACGATGTTGCAGTTACTAAGGCAACCACTGCGTGAAGCAGGCAGAAACTCTGTTCACCGTATTACATTCTGCTTATGTATCTCAAAAGCTACACTATTGCACTCAAGGAACATATAAAAGAACATCTGTGATTGTGTGTGGGTGTTTCTATTTTTTTTTTCTTTTTAAAAATCTTTTTCTGTTTGTGGAACAAGGAAATGCAGGTTTCACAACAGCCATGGTGAACTATGACACAAGGTAAATAGGAAGTATTCCAGGCAAGTTACGAGCATGTCCAAATCTACAGCTGACAAAAAAGTTGCTTCCTCAAAGTGCCTGCAATGCACAGTCTGATGCAACGGCACAGATTTGTGTCCTATATGTGAAGTTTCTCACATGCTCACTGGATCATGCCAGCTTGGACTCCCGTGTAACTGCCAGGCTACTCCGTACTGTGTGACGTGGGAGTGCCTACCCAAATCCCAGGTTTAGATGTGCTGTGTCCTACATGATTTTAAATTTGGGAAAAAACCAAATCCCTTCCTCATGCTCATTTTTCCTCAAGAAGGACGCCAAGTACTTTTTTATCAAATCATTTTACCGTTTAGCTTATGCTAAACATATTTCAGAAGATACATCCTTCTGAAAAGACAAAAATACAAGGGTTTTGCAAGGCTTGAGAGGTTATGACAGAACCAGAAGAGATTTGCCCAACACAAAACCAATTCTGTATCTTTCAACACTATCTGCAAAATGTTCTGCCCTGACCTCTAATTCATTTAGATATTACAAATATAAAATCTCTCCCTCTCTTATTGCTGTCACCAAGTGCAAAACCAACTAGACCTCTGTGGAGGAATCCAGCCTCTGAGGTTAGTGCAGGTGAATTGCATGTTCTGATGAATTAGCTGAAATATTAATGTAGCAGAAATAATCACGTTACGGGCTGAAGGCTGAGACTCTAATTGTGTCTTGCACATTTATACATGGCAGACACTATTTAAAAGGACAAAGATTGTGGCTTAGAGGAGGCAGCGGTCGTCATGGAGAAAATAGGAAACCCCTCCCCGTTTGAATGAAGCTGCCAAGAGAGCTCACTTTTGGAACGGTTTCCCCTATAGTGAAATGTTAGCATTATTTAGAGCTAGTCAGAAATTTTCCAGTGAAACAGAGTCTATCAAAAGTGCTAGCTTGTTGAGCTTCAAATTATTAGTTTGATCAGCTGTGTTTGTTCATCCGTGCCCAACTCACAAGATTTATTCTGCCTGAAGATCTATTTTAAACACTGCAGAGAGGATTCACATGTGTACTTCCAAACTATTCATCCAAGCCTCCTTTTATGGTCAGCAGAGAAACTGGCATTTATAGAAAATGATTTATCTGCACAGTTTTAGCCCTGTAGGAGGACTGGAGTTATGTCTTACTCTTCCCTGTTTTTCTCCACTGACTGTAATGGAAACATAGACATCTGGCTCGAGTGCAGACATCATAGAATCATTAAGGTTGGAAGAGACCTCAAGGATCATCCAGTCCAACCGTCCCACCACCACCTATTACCCACTAAACCATGTCCTTCAGTACCACGTCCAACCTTTCCTTAAACACCCGCAGGGACGGTAACTCCACCACCTCCCTGGGCAACCCCTTCCAGTGCCCAACCACCCCTTCCAAGAAGAAATTTCTCCTAATCTCCAACCTAAACCTCCCCTGGCGCAACTTGCAGCCACTCCCCCTTGTCCTGTCACTAGTTATGTGCGAGAAGAGGCCGACCCCCAGCTCACCACAACTTCCTTTCAGGTAGTTGTAGAGGGCAATAAGGTCTGCCCTGAGCCTCCTCTTCTCCAGACTAAACAAGCCCAGTTCCTTCAGCCGCTCCTCATAAGACCTGTGCTCCAGACCCTTCACCAGCTTCGTTGCCCTTCTGTGGACATGTCCCAAGGCCTCGATGTCTTTCTTGTGGGGAGGGGCCCAAAACTGGACACAATACTCAAGGTGCGGCCTCACCAGGGCTGAGTAGAGGGGGACGATCACCTCCCTGCTCCTGCTGGCCATGCTATTCCTGAAACCAGCCAGGATGCCGCTGGCCTTCTTGGCCACCTGGGCACACTGCCGGCTCATGTCCAGGCGAGCGTCAACCAACACCCCCAGGTCCTTTTCCTCCACACAGCTTTCCAGCCACTCCGCTCCCAGCCTGTAGCGCTGCCTGGGGTTGTTGTGGCCAAAGTGCAGGACCCGGCACTTTGCCACATTGAACCTCATCCCGTTGGCCTCTGCCCAGCGATCAAAGACCGTGATCTACTGTCTCCTCTCAGTATATTCTTGTCCTCAGAAAATTATCAGTCTGGCCAACGTGAAATTCCTATTTCAGTTATAGGGAACTTGTGTAGTTGACTAATATACTTAAGAGAATCCTTGCAGTGAAGGACAAAAATACAAGCGTTTTTGTCGTTGTATCAATGAAGCAGAGAAAGACTAGAGATCGTGACTATCAGATTGCTGTATTTGCTACACTGAAGCTAGCAGCCAGGTACAATTCTGAATTGCATCACGAGTAAGAACCCTGTGATCACATTAACTCACTAATTGTACACAGACAATTGTGCCACAACTCATTTTTTTTCCTTTGCAAAGACTTTTCCAGACTTGAGAACAAGCATCTAAATCATTCGGGCTATCCAGAATTAGAAATTATTTTAATGTAAAAGGAAGAGGAAAACCCTATTTTTGCAGAGGGAACTAAGGAAATTCATGGAGATGCGTATGCTATTAGTTAGTTAATGTGTGTTGTAACATTTCCTTGGCTTAGAGATGCAACTCAGTGGAGGAAAACCTAAATTCTAACATCTAGTAAAACACTTCCACAATCTGCACCTTGCTGAGTAGTAAGAGATTCACTGAAAAGAGGTTTTCATTTTCTGCCATGCAAAAAGTTTGCATGCTCTGTGCTTTCAATGCCCTCTTCTCATGAGAATTCTGCTCAGATCAATCAGCTACTTTAGAAAACGTTTTGCCTGGTTCACACTTCGGCATTCCAGGCTGTTTGAAAGTGAGCTAGGATGAGATTAGGTGATTCTGCAAATACTTTAGATTACAAAGTTTAAGGTACAAATACATTTTTCTTAAATCACAGTGTAGACCAATCCACAGTCTTGATTAACACAGCCATGGGAAAACTAAAATATGGTATATTAGCACTTAAGGGACTGATTATTGTTTGAGCAAATTGAACTCTGTTGGATCGTCAGATTTCTGCCATAGACAAATAAAAGCAAAGGAGATAGATAAGATTGCCATGGAACTAATGACGTTTGATTCAGCTAGGCTAACTGTGGAGGAGCTGTCCCAGCACTACTGTTGCTTAGTATAGAGAGGATAAGTCCCAAGCAGTTACCTTACAGTGTCAAGCTCAGCAGGGCAGAAAGGTATCAGAAAGCTCTTCTCTCTCCTTGAGTCAAGTTGGACTCTGACACAGCAAAGTTTCTAGTCCACAATAATTTCTATGTATCTGAGTTTTCACTTACAGAGGCTGAATTGTCAAAAAGCAATGAACATTTTGTAGGTTTGCTGTATGAAGAAGTAGGATGAAAGCATTTAGAGCTCCAAAATTCATGGTGGTGATGCATTATATATATATATATATACTATATATATATGTCACCCTACATCTGCAAATAATAGACCTGAAAATGTTTCTACTGCAATTGCACGCCATTTCTGCCGACAAGTCTCATGTGTGCTAGTTGATGTGTACATAGATTAAGATGACCTGCTGTCTCCTGCATTGAGATGGATACTTTGGATGACACCGAGTAACTGATAGCCCCGATCCTCAGCTTGTGTTAGCTGGAAGAAAAACTGAATCTGCTCTACAGTGTGAAAGTACATCAATGGTAGTCATACAAAAGTAAAATAAACTAGTGTGAAAGCAATGCTAAGAGTAATATCTTAGGAGAGCATTATTCTTCCAAGTAGTTTAAAAATGTAGAAGAGAATAATTTGCCATGGGATACATATGTTGGAGTGTAATTTGTATTTTTGTACAAATATTATAATTATTATTATAGATTGCACATAAACTTGACGGACATTACATAATTATCTCATCAAAATGTAAACAAATATCTGCCTAAGCTGCAACTACAGCCCTTTCAGTTTCTATAAATACTCTAATGACAGCAGAAGTTCATTTAAGCAAATATAGCTGGCTATCTGCAGTTACTGCTGTTCCAAAGCTTTCATTGTGGAAAGCTAGCTCAAAAAGTTACATCCACATACATACACTGAAAACACAGCTATTATACACAATAAGAACAGATTTTATTTTTTAGTATTCTCAGGGAATATCTTAAGTAAACAAAACATACTAAGAATGATTTCATAAACCAGACTGAGCCTATGTTTCAAGCTTTACATGAGACTGGCTAGTTGCTATGCCCTAACACAAAGGTCCAAGAAATGCCTTGGATTCAGATAGTTACTCTTCTTCCCCAGCACCTCTCATTTTTCTAGAGTTATATTCATTCCTAGCAGCAAATTATTTTCCATTTGACAGTCTAGTTCCACTTAGCAGTGTATTGTTTCTTTGGATCCAAGTCTACCTGTTCCCTAGCATCTCTTTTCCTGTTTTCACTAAAACCTTATACATGATGTCCGAGGACTGCAAGCTTAAGAGGTCATTGCAGTGGTTTCCATTATAGGGTATTTATCAGCTAGAACCTTGGTCTGAGCATTTAGTAGGTAACACTGATGCATCATGCAGGGAGCACTAGTGCAGTTGAATGAGATGCGAAACAAGGTAATGTAAGAAATTAAAAATCTTGTGATATTTTCAAAGAACAAGTTACTTCCTATCATCTCAAGTTGACAGCCAATGGCATTAGTTGCAGAACTACATGGTGATTTTGATCCGGTGACTTCTGTGCATGTGGTTTGTTAGCCGTGTTTCTGCATCTTTTCAAATTGAAGTACTACCTGCTCTTATTAGGTAAAAAGTCCCACACATCTCAACAAACCAGTGTACCATCTTGTGCACCTCTGCACTTGGTGTATAATGAAATAAAACATACTATAAAAGAAATAATATAGTAAATCTTGAATACTCATGAATTATAGAATCATACAATCATAGAATCACTAAGATTGGAAAGGACCTCTGAGATAATCAAGTCCAACCATCAACCTACCACCACCATGCCTACTAGATCATGTCCTGGAGTGCCACGTCTACATGTTTTTTGAATGTCTCCAGGGACGGCGATTCAACCACCACTCTGGGCAGTCTGTTCCAACAGACTATGATCCCTTACATTCTATTTCTTTGATTGCATGCATGAAAATGTGCATGCTTGTTTGCTTTTTGATTCATAGCTGTGCAGGAACTCCAATGACTCACTGCTCCTACACAGTAAATTCAGTATTCTTTGTGTCTCTGACATATCACGTACACACACATCAGCTGCCTAACATATAAAGAGTAGATTATAGATGCAACAATCTGGTTTTCTGTATCTAAAAATGACCTGTACATATTTAGTGCCTATTTGTCCAAGATTTCCAGGTGTCCAGCAGCTCAGTGATAGCTCATTTAAGACTTCAGAAAATCCTAGGCAAATGGCTGAGGTTTTCCTAGACAGAATTTCTGACAGAAACAGAAGGTTTTGCCAAAACCTTTTAACTCCTGGCACAAATGATTTTCACAGATTCAATACAGAAATTATATAAAAATGGGGAGTCACATTTTAGTATATAGTTCCCTTTAAAGGTGACTCACAGTAGTGACTCTACAAAAAGTATCCAGAAAATGTTCAATAGCCTATATTAATTAGGAGATGGTCCTGTGACCAAGACAGATATAAAATACTGCAACCCTCTTGCATAGTGCCTGGAGCACTAACTTCAAGTAAATTTTGAAAGGAGCAAAAGAATTAACAGAATCTTAGGAGTTAGAAATAAATTTTCTTATGAAGTTATTTTTGTTATATATTCAAAAATAACACAATAATGAACCATAATGATCGTTTAACGATTCCAAGGTATAGACAAATTTTAACATGTATTATCCTTTAATAAGCATCATAGTATCCCATCTGATTTTAGCTTTCTCATGGAGGATCTCATTTTCCTTGTCTTAGGTCAAAGGTTCTATTATTCTCCTTTAGCTACCAGGACAGTTATCACAGATGTACAAGTTACACTTTTACATACAGCTTAGTCTAACTTTAAAAAAAAAAAAAAAGACCTTTGAACCAGTCCCTCATACACAACATTATCAGCTGAAAAATTTTTGTTTCTTGGGGAGAAAGAGAGAGAAAGAGAGGGAGAGGGAGGGAGAGGGAGGGAGAAAGAGAGGGAGGGAGGGAGA
>VWZZ01007720.1:152043-164110 GCA_013399095.1 Psophia crepitans | reverse complement strand
AGAGAGAGAGAGAGAGAAAGAGAGAGAGAAAGAGAGAGAGAAAGAGAGAGAGAAAGAGAGAGAGAAAGAAAAGAAGATTATTTGGGTCTGTTAAAATATTAAACATTCTATTTAAAAATGAAGATCACTAAAGTGAATTTTTGGTAAACTTTCTAGGTCATAAAAAAATGACTGATTTGATCTAAAAAGAAAAATTCTGTACATTTTCAATTTGGCAAAAATTTTTATTTTAAATTACATGTCAACATAAAGCATTAACATTGAAATGTTAGGGTATTTTGATTTAAAAGTTTTTAAAATGTAAATTGAGTGTGAGAGAAGGATTTAATCTCTTTTCAGCCAAAACAATATTGTAATCCTGACATGAATTCACAAAATATTTTGCTTGACACAAATCTTTCCGTCAACATAACCTGTTGAGATCAAATCAAGAGAAAAATCATTTTGCCCAAGAAAAAAAATGTTTGACCTTCATGAAAAGATTTGTAACATGTTGAAAAAAAAATATGACAATGTAAAACTTATTTTCAGTTTTCTACTAAGGCATCATTCTCATTGAATTCATAGGAACTACAAGTCACAAGCAATAGACATATTGACCTCATCATTGTCATCTTGCTTGGAATTGAAAACATCATGAGTGTTCAGACTTAAAGTACATCCTAGAAGACGCAACAGGGCTGGCAGTCAAGACTCTTTCCTAATCCAGAAACAAAAATTAGCTTCAAGATTTTTAATCAAACCAGAATGATAAACTCTGATAAGATACAATATTACAAATCAAAGTGGAGGCTCAGTCAGGGAGTTTGGCTTTAGCTTGGCACCTTAGAATATCCAAAATTTCTCTAGGTACGGGAGAATGTTTTCAAAATTTTCTGTGAAAAGCTAGCTATACCGCATATACAAAATAATGAGGGAAACAACCATGCAAGAATAAAATATAGCTAAATGAATAGCCAAATTTATTAAGAATTTTTTCATAATAAAATGTCCCCGATAGAAGACAGGGTAGATAGATGCAGTGAAGAGAAAATAACCTAGAAGACAGAAAACTCTAACTATACTTATCTTAGCTGGCAATTGCTGCTTCGGTTCAGTTTCTTACAGCAATGACTATAAAGATTTACCTTTATCTCAAAGGTTAGAGGAAATAATTCTTCATAACAGATGTCTCTGAGTATTTTGCTGTCATTACTGCAGGCCTAGGCAGCACACTTCTGAGAAACTGCTCCCTTGTCACAGTTAGGATCTACAATGCTAAGAAATACATTATCTCCATTTATACTACACCACACTCTATTATTACAAACTTTCAACTATAGATCAGTAAAATGTATATAATAATGAACAAGAGGTTCAGAGGAACAGTTTTGATATATATAGCAACTGCTTCTATGATATTTCATTTTCAGTTCCAGACAAATTGGAACATGATTATCTTCCTAAGAAATGCATATTATTAAGTCAGAATATACTTCAGACTGTGTTAGCCACTCTTTCACATTAATATAATTTCAAGTCCTGGAAGCACTGCATCTGACTCCATTGTTTCTTTCAGAGCAGGAATTGAAAGCAAATTTCCAGACGTAATTAAAGGCAGATGGACTTGAAGCTTTCTAAAAGTCAATTGCTACATTTAGTTTATTAACCCTATCTATTAAAAAAAAAAAAAAGAAAAAGTTACGGCATTAGAAATTGAGTAACCTAATGTTGAAATATAGCTCCCTGAATTTCTCTGTACTGTACAGAGTCTGCAGATTCTGCAGCGTGTACATATATAGACTGTATCTAGCTTCCAGAAGAAAAAAAATATTATTTGTACATAGGAATAAGCTGTAACTTCACATTACAGCCTGTGTAATAGACCCTTCTATTGTGGGTCTGCTTGCAGGCACATGTATATAGTATAACTTTAACAAAGTATTTTTATATAAGGGAGGATCAATTCTTGCCTTCAGTTCACCACAACTTAGTAGTTCTTCAGTTTTACAAATACATATGACAATAAAATTCATTATTACTTTTGAATACATTCTGTCATAGGCAAGTTTGTGTATATGCATCAGCGAGCAGAAGAGAATGTTCAGTAAAAGGCATTTAATAGTCTTAAGTAATACTTATTCATCTCTAAAAATCACCTAATTTCCTATTAGCTGCATGCATGTTCCCATAACTGAACTGTAGTAAACATATGTAAACCCATCCAGAGAAATTGAAACAGTATGAGGACCTTCTCTGCTTGTCAAGAAACCTGTTTCTATAATAAGAGTTACTAAGTGAACATCTAAAGTATCTTCATACCTGTCTCATTGTCCTTCATATCAGTAACTAGGATCTCCATTGCTGAAAGGAGGGGTGGTATCTCGATAGCAATTCCTTTTATGCAGGAACTACGTCTTTCAAAAGCACTGAAGAAACAAGAAATTCAGTATACCTGTGCCATTAGAGCTCACCAGGACTACACTGTCCTCTAGTTCTCCTCTGAACAAGGATTTTGCTCAATTCAGAGTTTGTTATACAGTGTCCATAGCGAGTTTCAAAATTTGCGTGTGTGACCTTTCAAAATAAGACTGAAAAATTAAACTAACCTGGGAAGAAAGAAAGCAAATTATACTGGAATTTTTTATCTAGTACATGCGATATAAAATTAGATAAAAAGTAAGAAAAAACTTTAAGTACAAAGTTAATGCAACAACCTTTTCCTAATCAGTTCTTCATGTGTATGAACAATCACTCAGAAAACATCCACTTTCCAGAACAAATGCAAACGAAAAATCAAACCCAACAGAATGACTTTGTATAAGCTATTTCAGCTATTTCTTTTGCAAGTTAAGAGATGAGAGAGATTGTTACGCTGTTTCTATTTTAAGTATATGGGATGCACAGGGAAACCAAATATAGTATCACCTAAATAATTTAAGAAACATGCCCCCAGGCAGGCAACTCCTGCTAACGTTCTGTATGGTTTTCATCTGGGTGTCATATGGTTAACCATTTTGCTTAATCTTGCTACATGTTCACAAGCTGGTTTGATTAAAACCAGCCAATACACATGTTTTCATATGTGTTTTTAAAATATTTCTTGCAACTTTCAAGCTCATACCTGAAAGTGAAAGAAAAGGAGAAGAAAAAATGTGCTGGTAAACCTTGTGTAACTCACCCAGCTAAACAGAAAATTACCCCAAAGACTGCACATGAGAAGTATTGCTAATCCTGCTGCTAAGAAAGATGAGCCACAGTGTCATTTGTGTCATAAACAACCGCGGGATTGTTTAATGGCAGCACGTTTGTAGCACTGTTCGCTCTCTGCGATGAATTTTTGTACAGCACCTCTCACAATATTGACTGCCCCGGTGTTCCTTAAGCATGCTGGGATTCAATACAGTTAGTAATAGTAATTACAACAAATGAGCATTGTGAGTAATATTTTACTGCCAAAAGGATCAACAATCAAATTTGTCTGTGCTAATTGTATTTCCACTATGGCTGGTAGATAACTAGGGCAGAAAAATAGTCTGCAGCCTATACTGAATGAACCAAATTAATTTATATCCTTTTATTCCATACAGAATACAAAGGAGAGATTATGGTGGGAGCATCTTTTGACACACATTTCCCTGTGAAGTTTCAGGCCAGACTGGAGAAAAGACGACACTGTTTTGAATGAGTCTCAAGATGCTTGGAAGTGCCTCGGGCAAGGATGCTCGAAGGGAAGCAGCTCTGTCAAGATCTTCCTGCAAATGTAGTTTTGAAAAGGCTGTCAAAGCCACCATACATACAATCTCAAAGAACCACACTCCTACAGCTGCACTTATCCTTCCTCATAAAGTAGATACCCACTGTCACTTGGAGAGAGTTAATGATCCAAAAGTGATATTGAAAAAAATAATGGAGCAGAAACTAGGATCATGACATGGAAAAAAGAAATATTCAACACTTAATTCCCAATTCTTAGGTGCAATTTTGTGCTGCATGCATATCTATATGAATCTATGCATTTAGGCTAATCTTTCCATTTGCAAATTATCATGAAAATAAGTGTGTGCTTATGTGTGTGTTCAAATGCGATACATCCACGTGTTATTGGGGGATTAAATAATGGACATACAAAAGTTGAGACCTAAATGAAATTCCTTGGAAAAATAGTTAGGTGTGACTGTCTGCCTTCTCATCAGTCGGAATAAGTTCTTTTAACTCGAACATTATTTCAGTTCAACAGCAAGTGCTAGCGCTATAGTCTGGCCTCCTGCATAACACTTGGGTCAGATCAAAGATGCTAGACCATGTCAGCGACAACTTTCTAACCTTTCCATCCTTCCAATTAACTGGGGTAAAACCAGACTACAATGACTGAGACTGCAGTTCATCAGTAAGAAGCAAACCTTGCCATTAAGTGAAGCAAATGTGCTGAATGAAGATGCTGCTCAAGACATCAACGTCTGGGCAGTGATGAGCGAGACAACAATTTATATGTAGCCTATCTTTCACATCTGATTAGATTTATTAAGGTTTATTTTCCTTAAGGAGTGATTATGTTAGCAGCTCCTTTTTATAAACAATAGTTGAAAGCTTTTCTAACTATTCTTGCAGAAATTGCAAGACATAAATGTAAAAATGCACATAAACTAATTTTTTTTCCCACTTTTCTGTCAACAAAATGCTTTGTTTCCTTTTTTTAGGGATAAGCTTATTGAAACATGAACTTCAGCTCCTCCTAAATCTCTCATAAGAAAGTATATCTCATGAGATGGGAAACAAAATAAGAAAAAAGCCCTTAATTTAATTTTAAAGATTCCTCAAAAAAAAAAATCACACCAGCAGCGGGTAGAAAACAAAAAAAAAACAACAAGCCAGGCATAATACTTTGCATATTGCTTAAAAGAACGCACATTCATAAACTAAAAATACATGTATCAACTCACAAAGGAATAAGTCACTGAGAGAGTGGTAACAGCGAATTTCTCTTTCATTCAGCAAGCCCTGACAGGCACACGGTTTCTCCCTTTGGAAAAAGTGATAAAAATAAAGGAATATAAACACTTAAATGAGCACCCAGCAGTACTTTTTGGTTCGATTTTTCAATTTTAAGACCTTTTCACAAAACATCCATATAATTTCAGTGAGTTAACACCTTTCAGCAGAGAAGAAAAAAGGGATAACTCTTCTAGGTTAGATGTTGTCATTGACAACTAAATTGAAATCCAATGCAATGATGGAAAATGTCCTAAATCATGCAATTAGTTTGTCCTTAATAAACAGTTTGTCTCATTGTTTTTCAGTTTCTTGAGGTTAACAACACATTGAAAGAATGTATTTACTCACTCTGAAAATAGTATTAAAAATGCATCAGTGGAAGAGTGCTAGGGGAAAAAAAAAGACAGTGACAATTTCTGTGTGCCATTTCACAGATTCTTTCTCCTTTCAGTTCACCTTGAAATACTGCTGAGAAATACAAATCTCTTAAATCTCCCTTTAAAAATGATGAAAAGGCAGTACCTGTCTTGCAATGATGCTGAAAAATAGTTTATTGTAAACCTACAGATATCCTGTATGCCTGAACTCAACAACTTTGCTTTTTCCTTTTATGCAGCAATTTCTCTGTGAGATCTTCGTGCTTGCCCAAGCCCTAACTTATACATTATACAGTATCCATTCAATGATAACCAGCCCAGTACAATAAATCTCTACAAGTGCACAGTACATATGCATCTGCTATACGTTAAGCCAGATATAGGCAAATATTTAATTTTAATCCTTTAAAAAATTTTCTACTAGCACAAAAACAAGTAGTCAGACTAATTATTCAAATTCTCCTGTAACATTTAAAAGTAAACAGTTTCCATCTAATCACACTACATTCTGGAACTTTTCCCTCCTTTACAGTTCTGTAGAATATAACTGTAGGTTATTCTCTTAGATATACTAGAATATCAGAAAATTGAGGTTAGACATAGATAAAATCAACCTCCTACCATCTATACATTGAGATACTCTATGAAAGAACGTAAAACAAGGCTGAGTCACTCATTATAAAGATTCGAGTAACAATAACAGTAATACTCCTTTCTCTTCATAAGTCCCTTTACTGTTACTCAGCCCACAATACCGTTTAAGAGAAGTAATTTGTGTGACTTTGTACTTACACTGCATGTTGTCTTTCAATGAATTGAAATGTAAAAGCAGACAGTGATAAATTGCACTCTCCAAATCAGTCTCTTTAAATGACTAGCTCCTGATTTCTTAGCTTTTGAACACAGCTCCTTTGACAGTCTAAGTAGTCAAGGTAGCAAGCCATGTGAAATTTAAAGGTTGAGGGTTCACAACCCCAGGGAAGCCTTGGCAGCCCATGCAAGTACTGAGAGCTGGTAAGGGAAAGTGGTAAATACTGGGGGTTTTTGTGAAGCAGCTACTATGAACCTGAGAAGCACATATGCTTTAAAACAACATCAAAGAAGAAATAAAAAGTGAATTAAAGGGTTCAGAACTACCTGTTCTGAGCATTGAAAACATTTTAAAATAACAGTGTGTCCCATAAAGCAGGATATCCAAAAAGTGGTCAAATTGTATTCAGCAGCTGTATGTGTGAGAGCTGCTGATAAGACAGAAGAGAGGCAGAAAGACACCTACAAGCTCTTTCCCCTCTCCTGATCGGTGATGGAACTAACTGGTTTGAATGGAGGTTATCAAAGCTTGTTCGGAAAGATTAAAATGTGAGCTGAATGAAATACAAAGAAAAGCACAGAACAGATGTCCTGCTCTCTAATTCTTAATTTTTTTACTTCACCTTGAAAACAAAAAATATTATTGCTTTGATAATATTTCATGGGTAAGAGGAAATATACATAGAGATATTCGTCTTTCTTTTTAATCACACCTGTGAAAGACAGATATGTTTGGCTGAGGATGTTAATTTTTGTCTCAAGATGCCTCTGAACCTTTTAAATCAGCTACTAGCTGCTCGTAACTGAGAGAAAAGGGGAGAAGAATGTGGGTCAATACTGAATTTTCTAACATTAAAAACTGCCTTTTATGTAGGGGTTAAGGATGAAAACTGGGATCTCAAATTTACACAGAAAAAGGAATAGAAACTGGAAATGCAGATCAACAGGAAAATTAAGTTTAGTTTTACTCAGACTAAGGTGAGACAACTGTTATCATGTGCTGGGGAGTCTGCTTGCGCCTGGCTCTGTGAAAATCCCAAGGGATTTCCAGCAGCTGGAAAAGGCCGAGTCATTTGCCACAAGCATTTAATAGAGCCCCAAGAAGCTGAACCAGCCAGAGCCATGGCTGCCAGGGCTGCTCAGTAGCAGAAGACCTGGAGCTCACAGGTTCTCCAACACTGCCCCTAGGACAGAAGCATATGTCCAAGGCAAAACTCCCAAATTTCTAAGCTTCTGTCTCTGCAAGAGAAAAACATGCGAAATGTGACAGACAGCTTGGCCTGAACCAACAGAGTTGACTGGTGAAAATTGCCACCAAGAAGCTCTATTTTGTCATTGTTGCTGCAGTCCTACAGAGATACATCACTTATTTACTGCTCAGCATACACCTCCTTTCCCCTTTCCATCTCCTGCTCTGGCTTGGCTGCCTGAGGAGGCATGTCCCCAAACTTTCTTAAAACTTGCTCAGACTCATCCCCAAAACAGCTTATTAAATACATCCTGTAATGTAAGAGTACAAGGAGATGTAAACAGAGATCAACATACACACTTTCTGGGAATCAAAAGGCAGACAGAGCAACAAAACACACACCTTGGATATTGTGAGAAAAGATATCATAATAATTCATAATTAAATGAATCTTGAAAATAAAGTTATTTCACAAAGTTTAAAACAGATATATTAGCTGATAGTCTCCTGTCTCAAAATAGTTGGGCATGTTTGGGGCAGAGGTGAGGGTGAAGACAAAAGGAAAACAAACAACATATCTATGGATGCACAACAGCTCTTGGAAAACTATATTTTTCCTTGTATTTGACTGCATTGTTTTGCTGTCAAATATTTCAGCACAAACCTACAATTTTCTTTGTCTCCCCCCTCCCCCTCTAATTGAACAATACTATGTTATTTTAAATTAATGACTGTGGAAGATGACCATGGCCAGAGACTCCAGACAGCCCTGAAAAATGCAAATGTTTCAGGAAAAACATAATACATGAAAAAGTGTAAGGTTGGTTGTTGTTTTTTTTTAATGAAAATATCCAACCAAAAGAGGAAATTTAATAGAACATTTTATACAGATGTACCACAGTCATAGTAAAGTCATTATTAACATGGTTATCTCCAGACACTGGGAAAGGGTACAAACATTCCTCAAAACAGTTTCCTGTACAGTAATGCATGTATTTAACAAAGATGTCTGTATATGGAAATGTATAAAGTAGCCTAAAGTAATATAGAATCCAGAATGGTTTGGGTTGGAACGGACCTTTAAAGGTCATTTAGTTCACCCCCCCTGCCATGGGCAGGGACATCTTTTACTAGCTCAGATTGCCCAACGCTCCATCCAACCTGGCCTTGAACACTGCCAGGGAGGGGGCAGCCACAGCCTCTCTGGGTAACCCGTTCCTGTGTCCCGCCACCCTCGCAGTAAAGAATTTCTGATGCCAAAAAGAAAAGGGAATTTTGAGAAATGCAAGGAGGCAGAGAAAACTGAACAGAAGAGAGCCTGTGAACCAGCCCCTTTGCCCTGTCACCACCTCATGGATGCTAGGTAGGGCACATTTCAGGTATAAACTGAAAACAGCTGCTATGCCAGAGGAAGCATTCACCCTGGGACTGCAGTGCCGGCCCCTCAGACAAAGGTGCCGAGGGAGAGGAGGAACTGGCATTTTAAAAAGCAGGATAGTTTTAAATCAGATACGTTACAGATCTGCCTGAAAAGATCTGTTTGAACAACTGCAGCAGGCTGAAGGGGCTGAGACCTGTGACACAATGTTCCCAGAACAAAAAGATGTACTGACAGCAGCCATCCTAGTCTTTCAAGGGAGATACTCAAGCCATGTAGCAAAGCTATCCACTTCAGGGCTCTTGTGCAGTTCTCCAGGCAGACAGGAAGGGTGGAGAGGGGAAGAAAAAAAAAAAAAAGCAGTCAAACAAGAAAAATAAAAAATAAAAAACCTCAAGAGACAGCAGACAGATTGTCCTCAGAACTGAATGTATTACAAAAAACCTTTGTCAAACTGAAGATGTTGCTGTAAACCATTTCAGCCTCGGTGAATGGGTATTTACAGATTTGCCCTTTTCCACTAGTGAAGTTTTGACTGGCTTTACCACAGTGGCCAAAACCTCTTACGCTAATATGCTTAACCTTACCCTGTACAGAAACTCAGCTGTTGCAGGGTGTTTTTACAGCTTCAGGAAGAGGCAGAAGCCCTCACAAGGTCTGTCACTTGTAAGTAATGACAGGGAGTATACAGCTATTCACCTTTAAAATCTTCACATAGGTAATAACGTTAACATCCCTTCTTCACCTGTGGTATCTGGGCTCACCCACAGCACCCCAGTGCAGCAACCGTTCTAGCTCAGTTCAGCACATATAGCAAATACATCTTCAGATTCCACTGCCTTTAATTAAGTTTAACTTTAGCTGAACTGTTGCCAGGAGGAACTGGGTCAACGACAGAGGAGTATACAGTGATATTGCAAACATATGTCTAATTTCTGTCCCCAGTATCCTCTCGAGACTCCAGCGATGTCACAGAGCACCAGGCAGAATTTAATCGCTTTCTGCTCTAGTAATTCTGGCTGTTTGGGAGTTGAGATTGATTTTGCTCATTTAGGACTGTGAAGATCCAGTGTGAGCCTGCTGTCACACAGTATGAGGTGGCATCAAGCACAACGGAATTGGATGTTCTGTAGCAGCTGTCGTGAGTAGCAGAGCTGGCGGCATCAGGAGCAATAGCGTGAATGCTGCTCAGGTACATGAGTCTCCTTTCTCTGCTCTATACAACCAGCATGTTCCTGATAGGTACCTCCACCTCTTGCAATTAGTATTTGGGCTCTTTGTCTTGTTCGAACTACTGTTGATTAGAATGGTTTTGGTGTTTGCAGCTATGAGAGCAAATATTTTCAGTACTTGCACAGACCATTAAATAAAACAAAGAAAGTGGAACACTTACTCTGGTGCTTTTAGTTTGCAAGATAGATGGGACAGAAGGACGGTAACTGCACTGCTGCATCAAGAAGCTATTAGTAGAACAGTTCATTTTTAAATTATTTTTTTCCTCTTATCACAACAGGAAAAAAAATAATCTTCAATTGTTGTGCATTTCCCTTAAGTACCAGTGAAAATTCTAGTCATGGCACAGTGTATAATATATTTTAGCTGCCTTTTATTAAGGCTGATCTTTACAACAGCTGGTATAAATCCTCCAATTAATGATTTATATAAGTGACTTTTCAGAAAAAATTGTCTTTTTTTGAGTTTTTTGGACATTTGAGATAGCCACTAAACAAGACCACATCTTTTGTATTTTGCCAGTGATGGTAAATCCAACAAGTTCATGAAAGGTCCTTCTAATGCTAAAAGACAGTTAAGAGAGAAGAGGCTGATTCTTAGCTTTCACTTCAAGGAAAATATGGAGGAATTCAGTTAACTCTGACAATGATCAGGTCTCAAACTTTCCTATATAAAACAATTCAAAGAAAGTGTTACATATACGGAAAGAGATGGGAAATTTATTTAGTAAATAGGAAAACGTATTAGCATGAATTAATAAGTCACATAATGAAAATTGGAAGTCTGTGGCCTGCTATTGTGAAGAAGTGAAGTTGTTTGAGCAAAGTAAGGAAGAGTTTTTATGTCTAATAGCTAATGAAAAAATGCAGCTGTATAAACTTTCACACTTACCCTGTAACTGTGAACTCTGTTGGGAGTTCCTCTGCGAATGTTGGATAGTAGAGTATACTTTATCTGAATAATGATGAGCCAAATGAAATAACTGTGAGACTGTGTCCTTATCACTAGTTTGCTTTTACAAACTGCTGATCAGAATGTATTTTTTTATTTGGTAAATTGAAGTCTATTGCAATAAATAGCCTTTCATTACAAAAAAAGAAAATAAATCTTCTTTCACTTTAATGCTATTACATGGTCATTGTTAGGCCAAGGATGCTTTACAGAGCAAGAAAAAGTGGTTCTTTTGCTAACTTGGTTTTCACTCTCCTTACTTGAAATGACTAAGTTCATCAGTATCTCATAAATACATGTTGAATAATGGTATAATTTATTTTAAATTTACACAAGTTTTGGGACTCATATTTTGGAAATTATCCAGATACAATTTCAATGGCTATGTTTGGATGACATATGTACATATGATTATACTAAGATATGAGATCAAATTGAATTATACGGAGAGATGGAGACAGTAATTCTCCAACAGGGAAATAAAAGAATCAACCAGAAGTATAAAAATGCATAAAGCAAGCATTTTAAAGCAAGCATAAATGATCATGCACAAGTGACTCAGATCATGCTTAAATTCCAAGATTGCTTGAAGAAAAAAGTCTGTATAGACTTTTCATTGCCATTAAATGAAAAATTGTTATTACCTGATATCAACCAGGTTTTCAAAAGATTTTGGTTCCAAGAATCACAGCACATTTCTCTCAAAGCATGAATGTTCCTGAGCCCTGGAGTGAAAATTTCAGCCCATTCATTAATTTTAAAGGTACCAGTTGAGGCAGAGGTATTCTTGTGCACAGGATGAAATAAAATCATATTAGAATCATAGAATCGCTAAGGTTGGAAAGGACCTCCGAGATCATCAGGTCCAACCATCAACCTAACACCACCATGCCTACTAGATCATGTCCCGGAGTGCCACATCTACACTTTTTTTGAATGTCTCCCGGGACAGCGATTCAACCACCTCTCTGGGCAGTTCATTCCAATGCCTCACTAGTCTTTCCGTGAAGAAGTTTGTCCTTCTTATATTGAGGGGCCCAAAACTGGACACAGCACTCGAGGTGAGGCCTCACCAGAGCAGAGTACAGAGGGACGATCACCTCCCTGCTCCTGCTGGCTACACTATTCCTGATACAAGCCAGGATGCTGTTGGCT
>VWZZ01007720.1:102001-134324 GCA_013399095.1 Psophia crepitans | reverse complement strand
AAAAAAAAAAAATCAGTGCAAGAACTCAGACTTTTCTGATTCTTAAAACTGCTAACCGAACAAGCCTCCACTGCTATTAGAAACTGTCACTTAAAACATGCCTAGAGATTACGGCAAAGTATAAACCTTTGTCTCTACACTGTCATAATGAACACGAAAACAACTAAACCCACTGACACTGGCTAAATTAACAAGGTGGAAGTCAAGCTGTCTCCTGATTCCGCAACTTTGCGTTGGCTTGAAGCAACACATAAAAATCAGCTCTGCAGTAGTGATGCACTTCTAGTACTTGGTACATCTGAGAGGAACCGGCATGCTTTCGAATACTTACTTGTCCCTGCTCAGGCTCTTAGTTTCTCATGTTTTCAAAGGCTGTGCCCACTCATCTCTGTGCAGCTGCTTGGCTGAGTTGTTCCAGCTTTTGCACTTCTGCTCACAGTCTGTATCCTCAGTGTGAAGCAGTTCTGTCAAAAATGGGTGCAGATTACTAATCAGTGCATAAGCAGAATTGGTAGAGGAACTTTGAACAAAAAAAGTATCTTAAACTGCACAAAGGAGAAAACACAGTCATGTGGCTTTGAAAATATGTCAGTTATAAACACATGGGAATAAAATTAACTTTGAAACCTCAACAGAAATAAATAGCTCACAAATTATCTCAGCAAGTCCAAACATTCTATCTGTGGGTTCATCAACTCAATGAGGTAACTAGGAAATTATTTTACCTTTTTTTTTAATTTATTTTTTTTTTTTAGGAAACAATGCATCATTCAGGAATTCAGATTCTGAAATAATAATACATTTTAAGACAAAAACCTGACAAGATTATGCAAAATTAACCTTGCTCATCATAACTGTGTCTTAAATTAAAGTTCTGCTAGCCCAAGATCTGCTGTGCAGCAAACACAAGCTTGTCCCTGTTAAGAAGGGTCTTTCAGGGAGTCCTCAGTTTCTGTTTTTCTAAAGCAGTATGTACACACAATCTGGTCACTGTTGGTGCAAACATCGCTTCCTCCGCAGCTTCTGTCACATGAAGCTGTACTTCTGTATCTCATCCAAACCATGCATTTATGCGTTATTTTGGAATTTCATCCTTTCTTTTCTTCTTTCTTTGAAACACTTTTCCAGTTGTCTTGGGAATCTCTTTTAGTTGCATTATTTACATTTAAAAAAATTAACTTTAATTTTCTCAAATACTGCAGAACTGCTAATGAAGTTTGCTACAGATTTAAATGAGTTCTGAATTAATCTAAGTCAGTCATGTAAAAGCTATAATGCATCGAGGATCCATTTGAAGCTCTCTCCCTCCATATAAGTGACATGGTTTAGTATGTATGTAAACAAAAGACACTCACCAGCCTTCATCTATCATGACTTGGATAAAATCCCTGTACCAGCTATTTCAGTTTTAGTGCCTTTGAGAGCACAGATTGCAAGCCCTGAAAAAAAATCACAGAACATTTTCAGAGTTTTTATTAAGTGAATTAGTAGGAGACACGAAATCATCAAAGATAGCTCAATGGCTTCTACTGGTGACTCCTACTGACATCAAACCACACCCCAAGTAAGAAAACTCTTGGTTAACAGCTTTCAAGAAAAACATTTAAAGGTGCCAAGTGTCAAACAACCACTAAAGATACATTAGCTCCTGCTTAAATCTTTTAACACAGTCACACTCTTTTCTAACTAGCAGAATGCAGGGCAAAAATAGCCTAGGTCAAACACAAAGCTGCTAATCTCCAAGAAAAGCCAGCAGCTCCTCTCCAGGACCAAGACTGTTGCTGGAATGATAAAGGAAGTGTGCCCTAATAACACTCTGCAGATATAGCAAAGACTTGCCTTATCAGAGTAGCACAAGCCTTTCAGCAGCAGTAAGTATAATTTCCATATGTTGTGGGTTAAGGTCAGTCGGCAGCTAGCTAAGCACCACACAGCTGTATCCATAAATAGATTTGATATCTTGGAAGTAGCTTTTGAAATAATACTTACAAAAGATCAAGAAAGAACCGATCAAAATTTGGTAGGCGTGAAAACAAATTTAAAAAAAAAACAAACCCAAACTTATATAAGTATAAAAGATTTTGTTGCAAAAAAATGTATGCTTCCAGAGTTAAAATTTAATATCAGTCAATCAGCAAATGAGTTATGCAGAATCAGAGTAACACGGCATCCCTAATCCCAGATAAATGCATAGCGTATTTTTTTCTAGGTGTTTGGAAAACGGTCACACTGGAATTTAAAGAGTGTCAGAGTTCAAAAAAAGGTACTTATTCACTTTCTTAGGGCTGAACTAGCAGAGCAAAACATGAAAACTTCAGGTAGTTGAAATAGTAAGCATCACTGAGCATGAGTTCTATAAAAGCATATATTCTTAATTTTGCAGAAGTCAAAGACAAGATGGGCAAAAGGAAACAAGCAAATATAATTTATTGGAACCTTCACATTTCTTTTGACAGGGTCCTTGGGAAAAATTATTTTAGAGGAAGTATTAATAACCACACAGTAAGAAGTAAGGTTTAAGATGGATAACAAACCAGTTCAGAAAAAGAATGATAAATGGCAGAATGAAAAAAGAAAGAATAGCATTTTGCACCAGAGATGAAGACTGAACTAGTATGGTTAAAGTTTTTTTAAGACATGGATATACAAGAGACTAAATTTACAGTGCACGTTATTAGTTGATTAGGTAGGAAAAACAACACCCAGTATTGTTAACCATTCCAAAAAGCCTGAATTTAACAACATGCTTGACAGGATGATAAATTCAATTTAGCTTAACTTAGAAAAGAAAAACCTATTATATATAAAACAAAAATGGGTTTGCAATGACCATAGGTAACGTATCACAAGTTGTGAAGGAGACAATTAAAAGCTATATGGATCTAGAGCAATATTTTAAACTGGATTATCAAGGATGGCCCAGTATCCTGGGTAATGGAAATACCAACTTCCTACATTATGGCTTTAGGGAATAATTCTGGAGAAGCAGCAGAGGAAAAAGAAACAGTCTTTAAAATCCACCACATTAAGAAAGCAGGGTGTTCAAATTAAAAATTCTGGTTAGCCTGTGTGAATTGTACCTCTTTTTGTCAGGGTTGTGTACTCAGATTGATTCTACATTAAGGCTGCTATGTGTTCTGATGTACTGAACCTTGGAACATGTGATGTGTTGGACTATCTTGAAAGAAGAATGTCATACATCAAAATAAGAAATAAGATAGTCTGTTGTTTATCCAAAGACTCGTGATTTGTGTCTTTGTTTATTTCTTCATCACATTTTTAATATCCCCTAAAAACACTGAAGGAAATGTAATCAAAATTATGTGAAAACAAGATGAGGTTACAGAACGAGAGCTGGAAACTACAGTTCCTATGGTATTGTAATTCAAAGTCCTCTGTCCGGGTCTGCTTCATGTCCCTTGAATACCAAGGATTTAAGGAGAAAATAAGAAACTCAGCTAATGGATTTCTTGGCACAGTGCATTTGTTTTTCCAGGGTAGCATAATTTTACATTTACATTTCATTAATAAGTTTTACCCTCAGGGTTCAATTCTAATTAATTAAATGTGGGGAAAAAAAGGCCAGGTGACTTTCACCACTTCAACTGCAGCTTGAATTTAATCCTTTAAAAGTGAGTATAAACACCAAGCCTGAAATATAATTGCTCCACCAGGAAAAGCTAAACTCAACACAATAACACTGGAAGCACAGGGTGGAATTTAAGTCTTAGTGCAACCATGTGCATGTGTAAGCAGCCTTAAATTTTTCTGTTTTTCAAATTATTTTTTTATCTTCCTTTTTAGAGGCATAACAAATCTTCAGGACAACAAGCTTTGAAGATTTGGTTTTCTATGAAGATTTTCATCCATGCAAAAAATATTAAGTACAACGATAATTCACAGTTAAACAGGTGTAGTTCTTTCCATTCTTCAATTATAAAATAGCAATATAAAATCTTTCCACTACTCAATTCATGTATTCCTCTTTCTCACAAGAAATGGCAAAGCTACAACTGTTCCTTCTCATGAGACTGTGCTATAGCAGCATTCTTAGCAGGTGCTTTTTGATTATTATAGGAGCTATTGACAGTAATTATTGATATGTGAAACAATGATTACAAAACAGAGCTTGCCAGAAAACTTCATTCCACAGAAGGCTTTGAGGTTTGGAACACTTTTCTTTATAAAATAGGGTGTAAAGCAGCTCCAGAGATATTGTTTAAAAAAAGTTAATGAAATCCCTTGTATTCCAGCTACAGGCTAGCTAATATGTATAATGGGGATCCTATGGGAATGCTGGGTGAATGTCATATTCTGGAGAATAGTTCTGTCAAGGTAGACATCAGCATAAACATAATGAAACAGGGATATGTCAGTGAGGTTTGATATTCAATTTCATCATATCCTTCTGGCACAGTTCTCTAAAGCACTGCCAAGTAAATTCATTTCACAAACCGTTGAACTTACCACCAGCTTTGACCTCTGCTGGCAAGGTGCTTTCAGGATAACAATACCTATAGCATTTTAATTCAATACACCTTTACACAGAGACCGGCCTTTGTCACCAGCATGTACTCATTCATTCAAGTTCAGCTTTTAGTTCAGACACTTTTCAGTTATCAGAGAAAATAAACATGTTTTCTACAGTAATTTTATATGGCTTTTCTTTCATATTCCTATTCATATCCTTACATATACTCCTATTTCACCTACTGGGATCCAGTCCCCTTCATGGTGTTTACCATGCATCAAGGCATATTTAATTCTCAAAAAAAAGCATGCAATTTCTTATGTGCTTAGTGGAAGGAGCCATCATACCGTACTGCAAGTATACTCATCTGCTTCCAGGGTGTTTTTGTTAGAGCATTCCATCTTTGAAATGCCACTAAGCTGCTCACTTGTAAAGAAACAGAGGTGTGCTATGACTCAAAATCAGGGGTCTCACAAATACAGCTAACTAGTTTATAATACATTTGCGTGTGACAAAGAAAGGGACAGGATTCTGTGACCTAAAAGGCCTATCTAGTCCTACGCTCCTTGTTTCTGCTGTTCAAAGTGAATAACGTAGCTAATATTTCATTCTCTATATATCTGTAAACACCTAACTGCAGGAATGTTCCCTTTTGCAGTCACGTCCTTTTGGCATTTCTGCATAACGCATCCAAGAAAAATTTCTGTTTCCGTTGAATTTACTTTTACTGTTGCTCAAGGTCACAACTGCAGAAAATGTACTTTAATTCACATATTGAAACCCGTGAGTCTGACAGAAGCAGTCTGGCTACCCATGCTTAAATGCACAGCATAGTTCAGTAAATAGCACTTTATATAATTTTGTATCTCCTTTAACCTAGATATTGCTTTTTTTTTTTTAATAAAACCAATGAGAGAAAATAATCCCCAAAAGATGAGATTGTCCAGAAATAGCAAAATGGAAAAATGTTGCATGGAAAGAACCTTCTGGCTTTTTTAAAGTGCATTAATTTATAAATTTGCTGTGAATATTATGTTTTCCCATGTTCTTTTAATTATAAAACCCTCAAATTTCTATAAAAGAAATAAATATAACCCCAAAATAAATATAACATCCAAAGAGGTGTCTAAACCAGGCGAAGTCAAAGGAGCAAAGGTCATTTCATAAACTGCAGCACCCAGATAACTGCAGCCTTCTGTGAGGTCTGTTTTCCTAATACCTAAGGACTTCACAAGCAGCAATAAATACATATCTGTGCAATAACCTGGATAGCAACATTCTGCCCCATTTGACCTTCAGAAGGTGAATATATGCTTTACTCCAAGTAAATTTACAATGTAAACACCAACAGGGTTGAATTTGTTCCCAAATATTCTGCACAACTGTCAGTTCAGCTTCATGATTTCTCAAGTTAAGATGTTTTATTAAAAAAATTATGTTCAATTGATATTTTTTGTTCTTCAATTCAGAATACTAATAACATACAAACAAGAAAGTGTCAGGCTGGCTTTGTCACAATCCTGAGCAGAATGAGAAAAATAAATATGCTAAAAACCTCATAAACCTATGATGAACAGCTCCATTCCTTAGATACAGCAGCTTCTTCAAGCAGAAAAGATAGAGTTTCCCAAGAACAGGGCCAAGACAACAGAATGAATTCCCTTATTACAGATGAGACAGTACAAACTATATTCCAAGTGCAAGGCTCATTCCTTTCAGTTGCCACCTCCTCCACAATGCAGACCACAGACACATAAATCACATCATCTGCCAAAGGAAACCAACAAATAAAAAAGCTCTGTCAAAACAAGACTCTTCATTGTACTTTCCCTCTGTGATAAAGGGAAAAAAAAAGAAAAACAATAAAAAGATTGGTGTCAGCTGTTAGCCCTATTACTAAATTACTACTTAAATATATCATTTTGTTATGGAATATAAGAAATGAAACAAAAATAGGAATAAGAAGAAAGAGAAAATGGGTGAACACTGTGATTCCAACATAGTTTCTAAAGAAAAAAAAATCATTGCTCATTGCTGTTTTCATTGTTTATTTTTTGTGATTCAGCCTTTCAGGAGTAATAAAACTAAAAATTCAGTCAGAGCTAAGGCTTGCCTGGTAATGAACATTTCATCAATAACTGGAGTGCTGTTCTTTACCAGTGAGTTTCCCTCAAAATCAGAGGAATCACATTGCCTGTGATAAATACACTACCTAGATGCTAACTGTGACCTGTAAGATTATATCCCAAAATTCATTCATGTAATCTATGTGCACTTTCCATTGTGTTATATCTCAATTGCAAAAATTTTGACAGCGACCTTTTGTTAGTAGTTAATGCATAGACTAAAATAGCTGACTCAAAATCCAATGTGAGCAACTACGATAATTTTTCAAATAATTCAATATATTGAGTATGCAGATTTGTCATGAAAAGAATAAAGATCAAAGAGACCCATCTGGAGAAACTGGCATAAAAACATCCCATATTCAAGGACAAAAACACTTCACAGACTGGATAACCTTTAGAATAAATCTCCTCAATTTCAGATCTGGCTTGTAAGGGAAAGCTATGTTTGTAACACAACTATTTTAAAGTAACTAGAATAACTATACTATAATGAAGATTAATCTTTCTTTTTTAATGTTTATCAGGTTCAAAAGTGTAACATTTGAATGCTTTTTAACAGATGAAATATGGTCATTATTATTAACAACTTGAGTTTAAAATTATTTCTCCAGGTGGGGATGTTGTAGATTTTGGTTTTAAAGGATAACAAAGCAAAACTGAAAGCAAGTTTTGCACATAACAACTTATATTGTTTCTATAACTAAAATAATTACAATCCTCTTCCTCTCTGAGGAGCCAAGACTTCTGAGAAAATTAGTTAGCTAAAGGATTCCCCAAAAGGTCAGTGGAAAAAAGCAGCTGGAAAAGGCAAGTGATACAGCTTGGTTCCTGCTTATGCTGTAAGTCCTTTTCTTATTTCTGTCACTCAAGAACCGAGCTTCGCAGCAGGCCTTCTAAAAATCACCAGATGAAATTTCGTAGGATGACTTTATTTGGATTAGCGCACGCAGAGAGCTGATGGATAACCACAGTATGCGTTCTCCTGAGCAGGTGGCGAAAGCCATTAGTGGCTGCTTTTCTTCACGCTGTTCTTCAGCAGCACGTCCACTGGCTTGTGCCTGCAACTACCCCATAAACAAATTATCCGTCACTTCTGCTTTCATGCTGTATTCTAGCCTTAAAAACTCATTGTTTTCAAAGGCTTCCTCGGGGTTACTAAATTTGTCCAGTAATAAAAAAAATTAAATGTTTTTGTGTATAAATACAGAAGGATATTTTTAAAAGACCAATGGCAATTAGGCATCCACCTGTCTGTAATTAGACGAAGAGATTAATTAGCAAGTTTTGGATGAAACGTATTTCCCATCTCTTGGGAAGGAGTTACAACAAATAAATAAAAGCATATAAATCACAGGTGTGCAAATGCACATGATACGTTTTTTAATCTACCTATGTCAACAACTATTACCTACTTGATATCTACAAAAACATCATAGTATTTACTTGGCTAAGAAAAAGCTACAACAATCTAGACAAGGATCAGTTTGAATGTAACTCAAAAAACAAGGATGAGAGCGCCATATTAGGGTAAAACAGCTGGGGAAATGACTGCAAATTAGAGCTGGAATATATGTGGCATATATAAATATATAGTGGAATTATATCTATATACACATATGTACTTAATTTCCGTATATAATACCTACATTAAGATACAGAAATACAGAGAAATCATATATAGAAAAATATATGTGGCTATGTATCTAGAAATCATAAGCAGAAAAATATATGTGGCTATGCATATAGAGATCATATGTCTAGAAATATCATGTATCTAGAAAGTAGATACAGAAATACATATAAAAATAGAAATATCATGTCTAGAACTCATATGTCTATATATAAAATCATATTTGTATATGTAAAGAAACCATACACAGAAATCTGAAAGATACATGATGAAAAAGGAAATAATGCAGAACCAAAATCTGTCAAGGAGACGTGATCATATCATGGGAGGAGAAGAACAAAAAGTAATTTAAAATACCCAAAAACCTCTGCTATCTCATATCAAAGTTAATCTGGAAAGCTGGAGAGATATCCAGATGAAGGAACAAGGTAGCTTTGACTTGGTTTATTATTTCTATTATTTTTCATCATTCCAGATTTTTTATTCTATTCCTTTGATTTTTCACTTCTGATATAACATATAATACCATTTTCTTTCTGCTTATATTTTTTCCACATTTTTAGTACATAGTTTGATTTTTAAACATATCCATCATGCTTCAATCTTTTTTTAATACTTTGTGCTTAGGTCTTTGGGTTAAAAAAAAAAAAAGTTATCCTTTTTATGTCTTGTGAAATGTCTGAGGCTGAATATCATAGTTCGCTTCTCATTAAGAAGCCAAAGACAAGTCTTAACCAATTTAATGTCCCTCAGATCACTTGTGTCATTAAAAAAATCCTATAAAATTTATTGGCATTTACCTGACTTCTCTGACTCTCTCTTCCATTTCATACAACATAGCTATGTTTGTAATAAATGTGGATGCTCAAATTTCTTTTTTTTGCTGTTCTGCATTTTCTTTTTACTTCTCTAATTTTCTTTTTCTAGAATCTACAACTTCTCTGTGCAGAAATGAACTAAAACTTTTTATAATCTTGATCTCCACAAGCTGTACTTTGCTACATTTCATTACTGGTGCCCTACTTCAGTGCTTTTGTTAGTATTTGAGCAGCCTGACAGCAGTGTTTATAGTCAGATATCTTTTCCTTTTAAGAACACCATGCAATACTGTGGGGTTTGCATAAATCTTTTTTCACTAAAATATATCAACAAGAAGCTACTGCTCAAAAAAGTTACTGCTTGAAATACTCCAGTGCGTTGCAATCAAAAGTACCCGGTATCATTTGAACTTCAGAGCCAAACAGTTGAAACATTCATTATAAGTTGTTAATAGAAGCTGCTGGTATTTTGTAGATACAGCTGTTTTACCCCAGTTTTGAACTTTTTTTTTTAATAGCTTAGCTAGAAAATCAAGGGAATATAAAGAAAAAGTAATGACACATTCAAACTTACTGAAAGCTGTAGTTTTTTTCCTCAGTATTCTTTTTGTAAACAATTTCAGATGATTCTTTCAATAGTCCACCACTTGTGAGAGTCAGATAAACTCTTGTAGTCCTACCCCAGGCTGTTCTTTCCATACTGTCTGCTACAGAAATGCCATTGGTAATGGACTGCAAGCTTCTGAAAAAAGCAGAAGCAAAGCAAGACAGCGAACATCAGTCTTGGCGAGGTGGAGGCAGGAGGGCAATGGGTGACTGTGGCAGAAAAGGAGAGAATCTCATGCAGGGATGTTGAAAAGCAAGGAAGGTGAAAGCAAGAGGCTGATGTTCTCATGTGAAAGGAGGGAAAACAAATTATAACTGCGCTATGAAAAAGGGAAAGAGAAGAAAGGCACACATCCATCTGTGACAGCATGTAACCAACTCGTCATCAACAACACTGCTTATTCGTACCAATGGTACCTAGAAAAAAAGAGAAGAAAAAAAGAATGTCAATGAAGCTCGTAATCATCTGAGTTAAAGCATAATAGGATTCAATTTTCCTCATTTTGCTCACCCTGTCAACATTTTTGTCTAGTCAGAAAAGATATGTGAAGGCTGTAAAATTGTACAGCATCAAACATTTGTGAGCTGAGGGCACAACTGAGTTGTACTCCAATTCATTTATAGCATACATAGATCCTGTTCAGAACACTCAGGGAGAAAAGCATGATTATTTTTTTTTTTATCAAAATGCTAAATTATGAAGTTCTAAGGAGACAGAAACTCATACTTTTGGTAAGCATTACTAAAACTAAAAGCCAGTTTTAAACAGAGTTGTATCGCAAGTCTCGCCCAGACAGTCTGCACTTCTGAAGCCAAGGCGTAGCTATATGACTTCAATGGGATCACAGTGGACCTGAATTCAACTCATTTTAAAGCATAATTGTAAGTCCAAGCCTCAGTAATTACTTGCTTAAACTGGAAATGCATAGGGAAAACTCTTACTTTTCCTTTTGTTTAGGCTGTAAGAATAAGAATTTTTACACTCCATCTCTCAAGAATCATTCATTTCCTTTAAACATCTAGAGCATTGAAGACTAGATACCTTTCTTCTAGGATGGCATAACTTTGACATTCAGTGTTTGGGGAGGGGGGTGTTAATGCAGAATTACTACAGCCATGGTTGTAGTAAATTTGTCTTTAGCAGATTGCTCTTGGTCTCATTTAACGGTAACTATAGTACCAGAGTTCTGCAGTTATCAATTGTGAGTGCATGTTCCATCTAAATAAAGACATCATCCGAGTTATGTCTTTACATCTACATAATTAAGCGCTAATCACAACACTTTTAAAAGGATCTCATTATTGAATTTTTAGTCTTGTAATAGTATTGATATTTAGGTATGTGTTTAACAGCAGTCTGAAAATAAGTTGGTAGCAGTTAATTTTGCTGCCTCAGTTTGAATAGACACCCCAAAAGTTTTGGTTACTGGGAGGAAGAACAACCTCTGAAAATTACAACGTTTTGGTTAGGAGTCAATTCAGTTGCACAGTATAAAAATTACATTAGGGGTTAGAATCCATTCCTCCTTCAGAGAAGTAACTGTAGCCCCTGATTGTAGCGTGAGCAAAATTAGTTTCCTGTTCTTGCCTTCCTATCAAACATTATAAATACAAAGTGAAGTTTACTACTGGAAGTACAAGGTGCATTATCTGCAAGACTATTTATGCAAATACAAAGGCTTTATCCATCCCTGAGCTGCAAATAGCCTCAGTATCATTTTGCTAAAATGATAGAAAGTCACAAAGGCAAACTTAAAACAATTCTGCAAGTCGGTGATTTTTGATTCTCCTTTTATTGCTCCATAACTTATTTTCTCTAATAATCCACCTGCATCCTCTTTTAAATAAAGTGGGAGAGAAGATCACAATTTTTTGCACTGTGCCCCATTCAGTAGTGTAATTAGCATATTTTTAGGTTTATCACAGATTTGTTGCAAAAGTTACAGAAAAGTGATCACCCAGCTCCGAATACCAAGTTTAAGGCTAAATATGTTAAGACACAGTAAACAACACTTTTCCATATTTATTATGGAATTTTTTTATTGTAGACATAAAAGTCAAGCTCTGTCACAATACTTCCAAGATGTTTATTGGTTAGAAAGTTTACATTGTTAAGTTTCCTCTGGTAATTTTAACAGAAATTTCAAACCTTTTTTCAAGTCTTTTTCCCTTTTGTCACCACATGGATCATTTTACTTTACAAGTATTCCAAACCGTGGACCAAAGAGAACAGTTGTGAATAAACTACTTCTTGATATATTTGCAGAGATGATACTGGTCAGGAAGTAATGCACTTGTTAAAGAGTATAAATACCATAAAAAAGCTGTTTAAATTATAACATCATGTAATTTACCATGACCCTCATGTTATACCCAGTTATTGGAATAAGTCTGTATGACAACTATGGGGAAGAAAGGAAATACAGGTTACATTACTGTACAAAATCAGACTTAAGTCTGTAACGTGGTCAGCTGTGAAACAGCTGTAACAGCTGCTGTATTCTCTAGTAAGCTATTGGTGATAACACTGTGATATTTCCCTCATACAACATTTTAAAATATGTTAAGTAATTGCTAATGCCTTAGCCTACTAGTTAAATTTTATAATAGTCAAGAAATTATCAAATATTGGTATTACTTGTTAAAGTTTTACCTTTCAAAATATAGCTGTTGTGTCAACACTCTCAAGCCTGTACCTGAAATTGTATTATAACTTCTATTTGTGACTGCATGACCTCGCTCATTTAATGTGCTGGAATATATAAAAAACTCCACAGGGTGAAAAGATGCGCTCTGGTTTTAAGCTTTCAAAGATATCTGCCTATATGTGATGTGCAGAAGTAAGTTTCTTTAATCTCTGTATTTTCTCAATTCATCACTTGTAGCCATTTAACATTTTTAATACCTAGCAGGATAAATGTCAGCACTGAAAAACATTAGTGCAGTCTTTTCTCTTCAGTAAAAAAAGCATTACTGCAGATAAACTTTAGAATATCATCACCTAATAGGACGTTATTTTGTATAGATGGAAAAAAAAGCATTTTATTTGAATATTTTGAATTCTCCATTGTGTCTTTCTTAGAGAAAAATAAATTCTGTGTTGTCTGTCTGTCTCTCTGATAACTACTGTACTAGACACTGAAAACAGAATAACAAAACCCAAAGTTAACATCTGTGGTATTTTTCAAAGATGTAAGACTATGTTTGCAGGTAAACCCAAGCTACCTTTAACCATCCTAGCTTGGATACTAAAAGGAATATAGATGTAGCATGAGAACCTTCAAAGTCACCTCCACAAACATGCTCAGCTGAAGTGCTCATCGGCTACACCAGTCCTGAAATTAAAGTATAATTTTAAAGTTGATCCATTTTTAAACCAGAGCTTTCCATTTTAGGTATGCTACATTCAGATTTGTCCATTGCAATAGAATATTACATATTGAGAGAGAAAACTACATTAACAGAAAGAGGTGCTATTAAATCATCCTTGGCTATTTTAGCTTAAAGTAAAAAACATTGATTTGTTTTCTTGCTCTGTGACAGACTGTGAAAGTTGGGATAACACACACAACAGGATAAGCACAGTTATTAGCAATGCTTCTTATCCATACGTGCTGTTACAGAGATAATAGCGCTTTTGATTGATTTAGACACATTTGGTTGCTGAAGAACACTCTGCCCCATTTGCTGCTAAAAAGCAATGACTGTTCAAGGCACCTCTGGAGAATATTGTTGAGCTGAGCGCATCACTAATACCTAGTGGCTGTTGACACAACTCTTCCTTTCAGAGAGATGTACGGTTGCTAAGAAAATAGTCCTGTTTTACAATAAAATCATTTTACATTTTATTGCTATTATCACCCTTTGCTGCTTGCAATTCAACCTAACAAATGACTATGAGTCATAGTTAAGGAAACGCCAAGCCTTCTGTTTTCAGTCAGGTAAGTTTAGTCAAACACGGAAAACATGAAATCTTTACACAAGGATGGAAGACATCTAGCAAGAATGAAAATTTTAAGATGTGTTTGATAAAACAATCCCCAAATAAAACTTGTTAAGAGGATACAACAGCTCCTATTACTCTTCAACACATTCTAGTCCACTAATACAATTAACATCACTGCCATATTGTTAACATTTTAGCTGGACTCCTTCAGTGTAAATACTTCATTGCAATTAAAACACACAAGTATCAGAGCAATTCACCCAAAGAAACACTGCCTCAAAAGTAATTGGTTGGCCACTGCAGTCATAACAACCTTTTCATCTACAGGTTCCCTATAGTGCCTTCATGGCAGTTTTACTGTGTTGAAAAATCTTTCTAGCAGCTTTGATTATGAGATTTATTCCCCATGAATAAAAGCGTAGAAGCATTTAACAGTTAAGGTTTTCATTCATTGTTTCCCACCAGCTTTCACTTCCAGTTCCTTGAAGTTCCACTTGATATTAAAATTCAGCAACCAGCACAGCTCAAGAGAACATAAAAACCAATGCATCAAAAACAATTAAAAAAAAGAAAACCAATGAGATCACACAGGCTCTTACTTGCACATTTATTTAATCTTTCTTTGGTTTTTGTCTTACCTGTTTTGGAATAAATTGTCATTAACCTAAAACTGTATTGCAAGTGCACATGATTCAGCTTCAGGAAAACATTGCCTCAAGAATAGTAACAAAGAGAAACAATGGTCTTTGTAGTCTGCTATCCTAGTGAATGAAATTAACTTTCAATTTTATTCCCTTTTACAATTATTCACTTAAAATACAGGAACAACATTTAGGTCAAAAGTGTCTTCTGTGATCAGCGCTGCAGATCCCTGGGAATCCCAAGTGTGGAACAAGAATAGAACATGCAACAGAAACCTGCAATGCACATAAGAGCTACACAGTGCATGTCAGAGAAGTTTGCCTTGGGGAAATAATGGAAGCCCAGTGACAACACCTACATCCATTTCTACAAGCCTCATTATTTATTCTAATAAAAGAACTAATGATTTCTTCTGCTAAATGAATATAATTGTCTTATAGGTAAATCTTTCTTTTTAAATATTTTCAAATTAATATGTAATCATATTCTAACTTTATACATCTGGGGGGGGGTCAGTATTGCATAGAAGTCTCAGAACATCTTACACTAAAATTAGATTTCCCATTTCTGTGATGTAAATTAACTTATGAACTGGAAAAATTTCAGTTTAAACATTATGTTGCACACACAAACAAGAGGATGGAGATAGCACTCAAGCAGGCAAATTTAAAAGTTATGGAATATGAACATTGATCCTTACTATGCTTTCACTACTTTTAAATTGCAGTCCAACAAAGGTTCTGTAAGTTGAGATACGGAGGCTTCTTCAGATCTTGTTTTTTGATTTTTGAATCATCATTCTTTCACAGTATTATCCTTTTCAGTCATGAGGTCTTAATGACATTAACATCTTCTTCCCTTCTCCCCTCTTGGTTTTCATGGTGACACATTGAATCTCATCTTAACATAGCTCTAATACTGCTGTAGACATCACTAAAGCAAAATTTTGCATGCATATTTATTTTCTGTGTAGTTGCCTATGTTAATCCACAAAAAAAAACCACTGTAAAATCAGTCTTAAAGAATTCACATAGCAGGAACTAAGTCTCATTGTACATTTGTAGAATTTGTGTGTTGGATTTGGAACAACTAAAAGTATGACACTGCTGTAATGGAAATGTCAAATAACTTTTAAATCATAGTAACAATAATATTGAGCAGCATTTCTACTTGAGGTAAACTAAGTGCAACCTTTTCTTGGTGCCATAAAAACTTTGTTAATCTTTCCGTTTTGAACTGGAAAATATGTATCTTGGAATACAAATCAATACCATGCCTTCAACTGAAATAAAAAATTCATTTCCAATATTTTTATCTCAGAGATGCAGCATACCTTAGAAAAGAGTCCAGCAATAAAAAAAAAATTATATATATATATATTTGGGATAAGAAAAGCTAGAGCCTAAGGAAATTAGAAAATAATATTTTGGATAGGAGCCAATAAAAGGGGGAAAATCAAAATGCAATATAATTATTGGCATCTAAAGGTTGATTCTGGCACTTCTTTATTTCCACATAGTAAAGATTAAGAGAATATTTAACAAAAACAAATCCTTAGATCTTTCCAATAGTTCCTTTCGCTTCTTCAATTTTACAGAAAGACTCTTTAGCAAGCTCAATGAAAGCCGTATTTTTATGCTGATGTCAAGACTTTTTTTTTTAAAAATTTGAAACTTAAGTAATCCACATATAAAACATTTGACTCTCAAGCATAGAAGCTGTTCATATGCACAGTCAGGTAAATAGGTCTTGACACTGTTTTGGGGATTTGGGGCATTTCTTTGAATTAAATTATGTTCATACCAAAATATTTAGCTAAGTCTTTAAGTCATGGAAGATAAAACAGTATCCCACAGTATCTTGTCATACAGTCTTATTTGTAATCAACTACTGTATTGTATGGGTCAGATTAAGTCTAAGTCAGCAGAGTCCTCAGTGGCACAGCAAAGACAAATTTAAGAAATGCTGCATCAAATGCCACCTGCGAGTCATATAGCCTAGATGCTCTTCCAGTCCATCTTCCAAGATTTTCCTTCACAGATTCCTAGACATTATCAGGATTGGTGCATGGTCCTGTTAATTCCTTGACAAGGTAATTTACTGCTTGTAGTGTACATGAGGATGAAAATATAGCCTGTCTGTAGGTCAGTGGGCAGCACCATAGGGGAGCACATCAAGAGACCTTGAATAATCATCCCACAATGCCCAGTGTCCCTTAAAGTGTGCAGCTCAAAAACATTTCCACAGTGGAAACAGAACTTCCAAAAATAAAATGTCACAAAAAGTGCTTTGTTCCCAAAACAAGTCCTCCTCCTCAGGGAAGGCAGCTTTTCACTGACAAACACAATACTGTCAACCTTGTGAGTACTACCAGAATGTCCTTGGACTGTATGTATCTGAGGTTTCACCACTCTGAGCTTAAGTAGGAATAAAGGGAAAGTCGGACAAAAAAGCCTATGTTCCTCTCAGCTGTGCTAGTATTATATTACCAAAAAAAGCATTTTCCCCACACTTTTTTGGAACGGCTCTGGCAAGGCGGCACAATAAGGCATGGAAGTGGCGGGAGATTTACAGAGGTTGTTATCAGCTTATAAGTCACATATTTGCTGTATTAATAATATAAAAATATAATTACAGTTTTTCCATGCTGAAAGGAAATTTTTGCCCAAGTAGTAAAAACTCGTATAGAAGTGCTGATTTTTATTCTGACATCCTTTACAGTGGATAAATTCAGAACATTTGGCCAAAGCACTTTTTCACACGTCTGAGAAAGCATTAATAATTTCCTCCTATTAATTAATCATCATTTAATTAAGCAGCAATTAATTAAACAGCATACATTTCCATGGACAATGGGCAGCCTTATAATTCTCCAGAGGTTGTCTAAACCGTACAAACTTATTGAAACCATTAGCTTGAAAAGTAGGGTAAATAAGCTTAGCATTCCAAATAGACAATTAAGTTATAAAATCATTTAAATATTTGTCATTCAGAAAGATTTCCTGAACAGCACAGCTAAATGAAAAATTAAGGCTATTCTACATTAATAAAATAAGGCACAACTGACAAAACTGCACAGGCCTTCTACAGATGGTGGCAAGGACAAGCATCCTGAAATGTTGCCTGACTAAAACACAGAAACAATATCCATATGATATTTCATATGATCACACTTTGATATTTCATCATAGTGAGAAGTCAGGCAATTGTCTGTGTTTGCATGGATCCACATATCTGTGTTTACAGTTGCGTTAATAACTTACAGAAAGTGCTTCTTCTAAGTCATTTCCTTGAACAGCAAAGTTTAGTATGAATGCCTACTGAATACAAACTGTTTAAAGGGGCTGCAATGGTAAACAAATTGTAACGAGAGGGCGGGGCGGGGGAAGACAAAATTTCCTACCACTTCCTTAAAATGCCCTTCTTTGAATGCACAGAATATCATTGTGTCATCCTAGTTGGATGATAACTTCTCATTTTAAGTACAATCCAACCTTATTTTGTAGTGGTCCATCTTTTCTGAAATGTTTGAAAAGAATTCAGAAGAATTGTGTTATATACACTTCAAAACAATTGCTTACCTCAGTTACAAGTATTTTCATGTCATTTTTTTAACCAGAGGGTTCTTTTAGTTCCTGCAAAATAAATTCACATTTGTTAATTATATTAGTAAGTAAATTGGTGACTGCTGTGTATTAAATGCCTTGCCAAAGAATAATTTCTCCACAGATCTGTCAGCAGTTATTTTTAAATCAAGGAAATCGTCTTCTAAAGCTAGGAAATACAAAACCTGAGGACACAAGGTATTTTTCAGTCCTGTGGCTCTTCAGGAACCAAGTTGTCAGGGTAAATACTATCACACAGTTTTCTCAACAGATTGCTTTGCCATCGAAAAAGACACAATCTTTTATCACTTCCTGGGGTCAGGAAGATTTTTTTGGACCTGAATTTGTCATGATACAAACAAGTACCCCTTCCTTTGCTTCCCTACTTGGATATATACAAATGAGTAAATATTTCAACTAGTTGGGTTTTAAATTGGAAAAAATAAATTACTGGAATAAAAGTTAACAGAAGAAAGAAAAAAGTGAACTATACTATTTCTTAAGCTGTGGTGCTCAGTACCAAATGTAATTTTTATTTCAGAGGTGATAATACAAAAAAAGGAGAAAAACACCATGCTGTGACACATGCAATATGCTATTGCATTTTTATAATACCATATCACATCTTAAATTTCCATTCTTGAACTTACTTTATTTAGCTCTGTTTTATGATGTAATCTTTATAATTGATGCTGAAATTAGAGCTCAGTCTTCAAAGGACTCTCCCATCAGCAGAAATGATTGCATGTATGTTAGGAGACCATTACGGTAGTCCAAAAATTATGATTAAAAATAATTAAATAATACTAACCCCACTAAAATTATCTCTTACCAAGCAAAAATACTAGATAGAATTGGACAAAAACATAATTTCAGTGAAAGATGAAGATATGAGTCACCCTGAATTGATTCTTTATGCACATTAAATGTATTACTTTCAAAAAAAAAAAAACAAACCAGAAAACCACACAAATCATGGGAAGGTACAGGAAGCAGAATACCAAGATCAAAATCGTAAGGCTTTCCTTTTCTATTTTTTTTTTCTTCAGGCTGAAGAGAGGTTTTGATAAGATAGAGCAAGGAAATGTTGTAATCCATTTTGTTGGGATACATGAATTATCTTTACTTTTGCTATCTAAAATTAACTACCATATCTGAAGAAACATCACCTGTTAATGAGGGCTATGTACAGGAAAGCATCCTCAGAAGTTTAGCTTTATTCTTTACTACCGTTCTGCTTTTGTTCATGTCTCTGCACACCACCTGCTTTTCTCTTTAATTTCAGAATTCAGCTGAACAGCAGCCTGCTTGGTTTCATACAGTTTTAAACAAAAATAATGACTCCCTGCTGAGAAGCAGCATGACAGAGAGATCCATATGAACTCTGACCCACGCTGCAGAAACTTTGGGAAATCTGTAGAAGAAACTGGGATGGAACTGGCAGAGTAATTGAGAGGTCTACAAGTTCAATTGCTTTTGCTTGAGGGTGGGGTGTATTCAGCTGAAGATGAATTCATAACATGCACTTCAGAAGTATGGTGAGAAAGTCAGATTTTTAAAAGCATGGTGTGGAAAACACATTTCTTTCATGATCTTACTTGCAAAGTAAGAAAATTTAACATGCCCATTTCTTTGCATGACATACTAATAATTCTACTCAGCAATTAAAGACCCTAACTGAGAAATTCACTCAGTGGAACAGAATGCAAAATCTCAAAGCTGTAATTAAGTCAGATTAGGGCAAAAAGAAAACAGATCCCTAAAGGCATACTCTTCCCATTAAAAAAAAAAAAAGAAACTTTGAGGAGCATCAAAATTTCATTCCAAAACCACTCCCATATTGCTATTTCAAAACACTCTGTGTAATTCCTTCTTGTGCAGTAAGATTTATTCCACAACTTCATACTTACTTGATAAATAATGCAAGAAATTCTCCTCTTCCTAATCCTTCAAATTCCCAAACAATTACAATCTCTATTTTACTTCTAGCATTTTCTTTATGATAAATACAGGCACAGGAAATGCATTTGCATCACATTTAATGCCTGCAGTAATTCAAGAGGTAATTTTAAGTACTAAGTCCCAAGATATATTAGAAAGTTTTATGCAATTCAAATGCCCCCTTCTGTGTTATTTCCAACCATTTCATCACTCATTGCAAAGCATTAGAAGAAATAGCGACAATTTCCAAGTGACAGGGACTGTGCCTGAGGGCTTTTATGTAGGCTTGACTTTATTGACATTAGTTTCTCTGTCAGGCACAGAAAGAATAAACACAGTACAACAAACCGATTCTTTTTCAAGAAATATAACTGCCATAACTGCTTTAGTATGGTGAATAAAGTAGACCTAACATTTATAATATCATTAAATGTGTACTATAACTCAGCACTACATAGAAATGCATTCACAGAATTTAGGACCAGACATTCATTTTTCATGCATAAACACAGTAGGGAGTCAAGCTAAATGAATTAATATATTCTAGCTAGAAGCAGCTTCAAGAAGTCTTCCTAAAGACATCTAGGCAACTGGTAAAGTTCACTAAAATTTCAGTCATATCAGACAGTGGATTCTGGGTATGAATAGAGAATATGGATATTAGAGAGAGAGGAATTAACAGACTCAACACATTGCTGAGAATTCAGAAGATCCTCCTAAATGCCCTTCTCAATACCCCACAGCATCTGCAATCAGCATCAAGTTTGTTTCCCTAATCTGCCCTTTTCTGCTCTACTACTGGCCAGAAAATGCAAGGGAAGCTTTTACATATACAGAGAAACTACCTGTTTGTGGAGGCAATAGTGAATTTAAGAAAGGTCTTTTGATATTTCCCAATTTTTATCCTGTGCAATTTAATGTGATGAATGTCATGGGCCCCCCAAGGTATAAATAATTCATGCTTATGTTGCCAGGCCAGATCTGCCTGATTCACCCGCTAGTTGTTTTAGTGTTCCTCAGTGGCCCAACCTGTGGGTACATGGGCATCTACATGACGTACTTTTACAACCAGCTTTTCTAGCTGGGCAGCAGTACCTTGACACAATGGGGCAGCCCAGATGAGTTTGCCTCTGCGCTGCCATTGCTGCAGCCATGCCACCGGGCATTGGCCACCATCCACAAGGCAGTATAGAGGTAGAGCACCAGCCACTTTTCTCTCCAGCAATGTCTAAAGCCAGCTGGATGATTTTCACCTCTGCAAACTAACTCAATTAATTAACCTTGTCCTTCAGCAGCTTCTATGGCTTATCTTATAGGACTCCACACAGCTTCCTTCCACCTCTGATGCTTTCCCACAATGCGACAGTGATCAGGGTGTACTGCTTCTCCTGTTCTGGCTGTTTATTATACGGTGGAGTCTCTTCAGCATGTGTCACGTCCTCCTCTGGTGATATTCTAAAATTTTTGCTTTCTGGGAGTCTGTGATCACTTCCAAGATTCCTGGGTGATTGCGCTTTCCTATCAAGCCTGCTGTTTGATCAGTGTGACCCACTTACTCCACGTAGCATCAGTTACGTGATGTGTAGAGGGGGTCCCCTCTTTGAACACCCAGCCCAGCACCGGCAGTCAGGGTGCTAGGAGGAGCTGTGCTTCGGTACCAATGAGTTCCGAAGCAGCTCGGACCCCTTCATATGCTGCCAATATCTCTTTTTCAGTTGGAGTGTGGCGGCCTCGAATCCTCTGTATCCCCGACTCCAAAACCCCAGGGGTCGACCTCCAGTCTCCCCTGGTGCCTTCTGCCAGAGACTCCAGGTAGGGCTGTTCTCCCTGGCTGCAGTGTAGAGCATGTTCTTTACATCTGGTCCTGCCCAGACTGACCCAAAGGCTACTGCATGAGCAATTTATGGTTTAATTTATTCAAAGGCTTGTTGTTGCTCAGGACGTCATTTGAAATCCTTCTTCCAGGTTACCTGATAGAGAGGGCTTGCAATCAGACTGTAATTTGAAATATGCATCCTCCAAAAACCCACAACATCTAAGAAAGCAAGGTGGTAGGGACATAGGTGTTATTTTGTTGATGACATCCATTGAGATCTGACAGCATCCATCTTGCCATTTTATTCACAGAAACTGGATCTCCTGTGCAGGCTCCTTGACCTTCAGTTTATGGCAAAATGAGCTTGCCGAAGAATTTGGACTATTTTCTTCCCTTTCTCAAAAACCTCTTCTGCTGTGTTGCCCCAAATGATGACATTTTCAATGTATTACGGGTGTTCCGGAGCCTCACCCTGTTCCACTCTGGATCAGTCCAGGCAAATGGTGGGGCTGTGTTTCCACCCCTGGGGCAGTCGGTTCCAGGTGTACTGGACACCCCTCCAAGTGAAAGCAAACTGTGACCTGCACTCTGCAGCCAAAGGGATCGAGAAAAATGCATTAGCAATATCAATTGTGGCGTACCACTTGGCTGCCTTTGACTCCAGTTCATATTGAAGTTCCAACATGTCCAGCATGGCAGCACCCATCAGCAGTGTGACTTCATTCAGGCCACGACAGTCTACTGTCAGTCTCCATTCTCCACTGGACTTCTGCACTGGCCATATGGGACTGTTAAAGGGTGAGTGAGTTCTGCTGATCACTCCATGGTTCTCCAGTTGAGTAATCAGCTTATGGATGGGAATCAGGGAGTCTTGGTTGGTGCAATATTGCCATTGGTGCACCGTTGTGGTAGCAATTGGCACCTGTTGTTTGACCCTCTGCAAACCCACAGCAGAAGGGTTTCAGACAGTCTTTCCATGGCTGAGACACAGGTACATAGGAAGGGAGATTTTCTTCATATTGCTGCAGCTGGTCAGCCACCTCATTCACAGTTGGTGCTGCTCTGTCTTTCCAGACCAGTACTGCCAATGGTTTGGCATACACCGGTGGTGCATTCTGTACAAACCTCCGCCATGTGGGTCAGGTACAGCGGACTTCATCTGGATCTCTGGGTAACTGCAGATTGTCTGGGTCATAATAGTCATAACTATTCCATAACTGGAATAGTTAATTCCAGTTTTGGCACTGCATTACTAATATACTACCCATGGAATATATTCTCAAAACCACATCTCTAAAAATGGGTGACAACTGGAAAAAATCATCATCAATAAGAGGAGTTAACGAAGATAGGACTGCTACAGGGTGCTTTAAGTTTGTACAATGAGGTTTCCAGCATAACACTGAAGGTTTGGTTTATCCAAAGCACAACTGTTATTTACAAGCTCATGTCATTCAGAAAAGAACTGTGCTACATTCACTGGTCATATACTACATACATATCTCACAGTTCTTTCAAACTTCCTTTTGAAGTATCAAAGGATCATTACCTGTTGGACGTTAATATACTTGAAAATTGAGAAAAATCAATATATTTAGACCAAGAAATACCATCCTGTGCACCAGAAATTGATACTTTCTGTCAGTAAGATGTTTAAAATATTCAAAAAGTACTATACTGTCACTTACTAATTTAAGTTTAAAGGTCTGCTTAACTGCATTGCTATATGAGCATATCTTCTAATCGGAATTAAACTTTTCGGTCTAGGAGCTCTGGCAGAAAAATCTGCATTCTAGGTTTTAAAGTAAAGTGAAACTGAACAGATCTGAGTATTTTACAGCTCTGTAAGCATACTCATTTTCTAAATTTCCTAAGTGTAACTACACACTGATGGTGCTGTTAAAATTTTCCCCGGTGCATGAAGACTGCTACAGATACTCAGCATCACAATTTTAACAATTTACTGATAACAAGACAGAAAAAGTAATGCAGTTAAGCATCAAGCCAATTGTTCTAAAAAAATACACTAAAATGTATGAAAAATAATCTACAAATGTGCGATTGATATCCTACATAGATGTAATGAACTGTGTTCTGCAGATCAAGAATAGGACAATAAAGGCCTTATTTTACTTTGCCTTACAAAATGCTATTCTCAAAGAAATACTGTCAAAGGAAAGAAGGTATAAAAGGCTTAAAATTCTGCCTTGTGAAGAAAGAATTTTGTCAATGGAAGAAGACATCTTTTATTTCATATCCTCAATGAAGTACCTCAAAGATTTTTAATCATACTGGAATTTACTACAGAGAAAAATGCAATATAAAGAAAATTATTTGAATAGCATATCTGAAACTGAGTCTGTTAGACTCAAATCACAATATAATCAATTTTAAGGATTCTTTTTTCCTAAGAAAATACACATTTCTAATCTTCAATGGTGATCAAAGCTACAGAGTGAGAAAATTCTAGAGAGAGTGACTTTGAGCAAAATCTCATAGGAAAAGATTATGTTGGAAGATTTGCATATATAAAATTCAGTGAAACAAATTTTTTCAAGTTTGGAATAGGCTGGCACCACAACAGATATAAAAATTAAAATTACCACTTCCCACTCTCCAAAAAAGATAAATTTGCATTGTTCCACAAAAAGACACAGTTTTTAGCGTGTGGATGAAGAAAAATTTGTTCTGACAGCTTTCCATTCCTATCTATGATGGCCACAGCAGAAGGCGGCTGGCTATGGCATCCTGACACATAATGGACTGACTCTATTAGATATAGCCATTGTCACATTTTGACTTTTCCGAAACTTTGCAACACCAAATAATACAAAACATGGGATGCTAATTTTGAAATTAATCTGTGGAGTATCAGTATCCAAAATTTTCATATTTTGAAGGCTGTATGTTATTTTAACATTCTTCTCAAGCTTAGATACAACCAATGTTTCATGGGAACATGGAACAAAACAGAGCTATAATATTATTCTCTCAAGTCTTTGGAGAAGTTAGAGTCTCAGTATCTCCTAAGTAGCCATAATGAGCTACAACACAATCCCAAATGCTATCCTCACAGCTCTCACAGGGTAGCAAAGAAAACCAGAAGTTGGTTTAAAGGTTGTTATGAAAGACGCTGGGAGATTCAACAATGATCCATAAATGTGTAGGACATATATCTAGGGTCTACTCACTAGACTCATTAGGATCAGGGTTCTTAACAATACCCAAGGAGTGGAGTTCAGACAGGTGATTAATGAAAACAAATCGACTATTAGCAAGCTAAATAATTTAGTGCTAAACTGAAACAAAAATATGGAACTTTACAATTGATGTAAGACTGCTGTAGTAATAATCTGACAAACTCACACAAAAATTGTAAACCTTTATCTTTTATGCAACCATATAAAGGCCACCAAAGCACAGATTTTTGAATAAGTTAATAATCTAAATGAAACTCAAGTAAACATCTCAAAAAGCAATATTCCTAATTTAAAAATGTATCAAATGGAACAATAATAGTAAGAATTTGGTCACAGACTGTCATCTGAGCAGAGCTGTGTATAAGAAGAGCTGAAGTAAGAAAGTTCATTGTTATGAATGATATGCCACATTTCCCTAATGCTGTATGCATAACTGTTAGGATGAGCAAGGCACGGCATCCACTTTTCTGATTAGGAATATAGAAAAAAGCTAACTAGATTTCCATTTATAAGCAGCATCTAGAGTAAAATTACTAGGAAAGGGGGCAGTAAAACAGTACTAAATTCTCTTCATTGACAGGAAAGCCACTTAAATACATAGCTGTTTCTCTCTAATAGATTGAATCTGAGTTCTTGAATTCAATACCATGTTTTTACTTTTAAGGGGCATTGGAGAGGTCAAATGTGCTGCTTAATTACTTACTCCAGAACTTCTAAAAAGTTTGTTTTCTGGTAACTGCTTTTTTCAACATAGCATGAGGGCTGAACTTAATTAGCTGACTACATTTTCTGATTATCCTGAAAAAGCACATGCTCCAGTCTTCTAGTAATATTTAAATCCCCAAACCTCTCTGTCAAAGTATATAAAGTTTAATTTAAATTACTTCTATCTATATTGGGTGTTCCAATCCTTCTAGCCTCCTAGCCACACAGGACTCCTATTTGGTGTATTAGTATCAGTTTTGCAATTTTGAAGACCTTTATTTTATTGGGTTTTTTTAATACTAACCCTTTACCAACTTGGAATATTTACATCTATTTAACTGATTTTTTCTTCCTGTAGTATTTGCACATCATCTGTGTAATCATTAATTTATATTAAGTTTAGAAATATGATACAACTTAATACCTGCTGACATGAGTTTTGTGTTCAAATGCTGCAGATAAAAAGAGGGTTAAGTGACAACTGTTTAGATGCATCATTGTTTCTTAATACACTATAGCTTCTTCTTCTGTTGCACTGACAGTACCTCATCCAGGAATGAAGAGTTCAAGGACATTTTATGCAGTATGAGCCAGGACACGCTCCTCTAAGAACAGCTATCATCACCCCACTCAAACCATTCTGCTCATATTCAGCACAATCCTACCCTTCATCTCTGCCCTCTCATGAGACAAAGGTAGTATCTTAATTACAAGAAAGAAACAGCAATCATAAAATAGGATAAGAAGAGTAATAGCAACAAGTATTAAAGATTACTATTAGTCTCGGAAAGCATTTTCATGACTGAACCTAAGGCCCAGCCTTACCATAATATTCTGTTCAACACAGTTGTGTCAAGACACTTTCAGAGCAGACCCTCTGGATTTTTCAGAGAAATTCTTTACTAGACAAGCTGAGGAAGGAGAGATTTAAAATTATTATGGAAGTTGAGAGTTTACCACTATATTAAATGAACTAAAAAGAAATCAATTTCTTTTCCTCTTGAGATAGAAGTCAGACCTTGATGTGAAATATGTTCACTTACATTCAAGCCTTTTTGGAAATAATTGCTCTTTTCAGTGGTACAATTTCTGCTTTCACCACTTGCCGAGAAAGCTCTCAAAGCCGGTGCTGAAGCTTTTCATAAAAATTGCAATGAAGAAGTTCAACTTGTTCCAGGTACACATTTTGTACTACCATTTACTTCATTCCATATCTGGGTCTGCTTCTGGTGAAAGAACAGGGTGAAAAATTATTATTCTGAATACACAGTAATGAAAATATCCCTCTCAGCTAAAAGGATAACTGGTGGTTATCCCTGGAAATAGACACAAAGTGTAATAAAAATTGCACTTCAGCTAGTAAAGACAAAATAAATGCTACTACTACTTCTGAGGCCATGTTAAATGAAATTAGCATGCTTGGCACAACCTTAACTCATAGCTCTCTTTTCAGAAAATGTAATTGAGTGACTGGCAGAGATTTGTGGATTTATGTCACTTTTTGGATAAATTTCAGCACACACCATTAGAGGGCAACAGTGGTCTCCACTGCCTCAAGAAAAGGGTTGCATATAATCACTCATTCCCCAGATGAAATTTAGCCTCCCTTCTAATTTTTAACTAACAACATTATTATTTGCTTAACCCAGCAATTGCATTTTTATAAATTATTCCTCCTCAATATGCCCTTTCCCTTAGAGCTGTTGATTTCAGGATGTTCAGAAAAAAATCTAGTATTACAGGTTATTGCTGAAGAGCAATAATTTTAAGAGTTAATGATTCACCTGTCATGCCCCTTATTACTCCTAGACCAGTGTAGCTGCTATGTGGAAAGATGAAATAGTTCATTACTCAAATCTTTTGAAAATGTTCTTTGAAGAAGGCTATTTAAAGAAGCCATTGCTTTTTGGGGAAGCAATGGATTATTGATGCGGAAGTCAATTGTAAAGTTCTTGCTCCAAGTAAAGCCTTACTTCTTGAGTCTCATTGATTTCATGGCTGCCTACAATTTCACAAGCACTTCAGTCAAAGATTTGTAGAAAATAAGCAAACAAAAGCATGCTTGGCTGAATGCATTTATCTCAGGGAAACACATAGGACACCATAAACACAAATATTTTATTTGCTTCCTCTAGTAACATGTGAGAAAAAAAATGCCAACAGCATAAAGACACCTTTTCTTAGCAAAAAAAAAAAAAGTGTGTCATCTAAGCAATCAGGACACATAATCAAATTAAACCGTCTTGGAGAATCAGCACTGAGGGAAAAAAAAAAAGAAAGAAAAAAACCAAACAACACTCAAACAAACAAAAAAAAAATCCCACCCACACTGACCATTTCTGCTTCCTGACTATCTGAACTTGGATGCTGCTGCTTGCAATTCACAGAGAAGAATCACTCAGAAATCTCAGGAAGAGGGGTAGAGTTTCTTCAGTGCTACATTCTGCTCAAGCTTCAACAGACCATGTGAATTAACAGAAGGGCCCGTTGTGATTAACAGAAAAATGGAAGTTTGTCAAATTATAGCTAAATCAAAATGTTTGAGCAGCAGATTCTAGTTAAGGTTAATTTTAAAACTCCATTTACTGCTCTCAGCCTAGTTTCTTTCTTGTTGATTCCGGATTTGAATCCTGGCTTGGATTTTGCTAGCTCTGGAAGTACACGGATTTTATATATAGCTGTTCCTCCTCTGATAATGAGTTTTCTATATTTAATCATCTGCGCTACCCCAGAATTTATGTATGAAAACCGACAATTTACATCTGGTCAATTTGCCCAAATCTTCCTTCAGCTGTTGCCATCCTGGTACAAAATATTTTTGTAAATACATTGAAATATGGTAGATACTCAAACACAATTACTCAGTGATCATACAAATATTGTTTGTGAAAATGTGACATTTCAGTGATGCACTTCCAATACTACTTTCCCTATCTAAACCTGGCACAGCAGATATGTTAGTAAACTGTATATCAGCACAGGGCAACCGAATTGTTTCTCTAGCTTCAAATTGTTGGAGTTGAGATTTTATTTTATAGAATATTCAACAATAACAATCTGTCATGCTATCATAGGTGAGCCCAGACTCAGATAACCTCCAGGATGCTGAAGTTGTTTACCAGTAGCTCAGCCTGAAATCCTCCTCCTTCCTTTTTCCCCAGCACTTTCTGATGCAACAGGTTCTAGTTGATACCATTCACCTAATGAAATTCAGTGGTTTATTCTCACCTCCTTGATTTTCTTACCACTTGGTAGCATGAAGGCTATCCAAACTGCCTTGTGGAGAGAGAAATCTAGGCTACAGACCTGCTGTCTATGATGTTCCCACTGCATAGAGCTAGCAACCTGTGGAGATTACCTATATAAAAGCAGTGCATAGCATTTTGCTTCTTCTCCTCAAGGTTTTGCATAATGGCATTACAGTCCCAAGACAAAGAGGGAAGGATTTTTTTTTTCCTCAAAAGCATCTAAAATAATATTCAGACAGCACTGCATTTGCTATCACAGTTCTGAGGAAGGTCTGTATGCTTCAGAGAATGCTCTAGAAAATTATGATATTACGTGGCAAGTAAGAAGCTTTTCTGGTCCAAGAAAACCACGTATCCAGTCTGTTGGGAACAGACTTTGCAGTAAACTGTCCTGTCAAGACAAGCTACCGCATCTTCATCTCAAAGAGAAGTATTTGATTCACTCCTTGAAGGAATGAGTAAGCACAAATACAATGCAGACATTCATGAGACCAGACCCCTGAAATGAAAGGGAACACTAGCTGTCTTGGTAGTACAGATTAATCTCAGAGTCAGACTTTAAATTTATCCTGACTTTTAGCCAGTTGTCGTGGGAAGATTGTCACTGGTGAGACTGCATTGTAGGTGAATCCCTGAGAACTGCAATGTCTGCTACATCAGCTTTACTTCTTCACTTCTTCATCAGTAGCAAGTTGTCACCTACTCCCCTGTCCACCTTCCTCTTCCCAGATTTTTGGGCCACAAATTTTTACAATTGAAAACGTGGCTTTCTAGCAAAATTACGTATCTAGACTATATCAGGTTTGTGTTGCAGGGATACAGTTCTGGGGAATTTTTACAAAACTGTTGTAGCTTGTTCATACCAACACAATCTGAACTAAGGGAAAATGAGACATGTAGTTTTCATATCATCACCTTTTCCTGTTAGCACTTACTTGCATTTTGAGAGACCTCAAACGGACTATTGGTTAAACATTATCAATATCACAGGCAGTATCTCAAATAAAAACAAAACAAAACAAACAAAAAAAGACCCCCCCAAAAAAAAAACCCAAACCAACGACGACCTACCACCTTTGCAGACATTCCAGAAAAATTTAAGACATCCACATACTTCCTGACCTCAAGTGCTCTTTATCCTTATAAACAAAGCATGGCCAGAGCTGCTCCTTTAGCTAAGCATAGGCTGGAGAAGTTCTGATCTACTGACATTTCTTCTTCCCATAACAGTAGTTTAATTTGTTACTTCTTTCTTGAGATTATCAGCCACCTGTGTGGATTCAGATGCACTTTCTACTATTTCTACTACTTCTTTTAAGCCCGACACATTTGGAGAGAATTTCAAGTGTCTGGCTCTGCTGAGCAGCTATCTCAGGGAAAAAGTGCTAAAACTTCTATAATCATTGTTTTCTTTCCAGATTGCCTCTTGGGAAGACAGGCATATTATAACAATGATAAATATAGGAAACCTTTCTTCTGCATTGCCTTTCCTCCTAAAAAGTCCATTCAATCCTGCTAGCGATCCCTGTCAAAATTCCATCAACTACTCCATTCTCTGTTCCAGCTTCAAGCTAAGTAAACCTTCCATTTTCCCTTATTCAGTAACCAAATCCATTATCCCAGCCTCTGCATCACACAATAAACTCAACTCAGGTAGAGCAGTTACTTCTTCCAGTAAAGAAAGCATTGCCCCTAAAACTGTTTGAAAATACAGGGTGACTGTAATTACCTTTTTCTTCACCAATTTTAAGTCCACTGGGAAAATTTGGTGTGCTTGCATTGCAGTGTAATTTTAATCATGTAAAGAAAACATTTTCCCTTTTCTATGTTAACCCCTTCAATTTTTTGCAGAAGGCCAGCTCTGAGCTTAGATTTCTAAGTGGCAGGACATTATTGCATGAAAAAGTACACTTTTTCCCTGTTAAGTCAGATGAAAACACAATCATGGTTTTGCATTTTCTACGTAATATTTGCGTTCCTTTATTCCATGTATTGAGATGTGTCAATTGCTGTACTGCAATAAATCAGAAGAATTAGACCAGTAAAAGAAAGTATCTGAAGCCTTCTTTTTCGTGAGCAATCTTTATTACTTTGAGATATTAAAGTCTGAGTGCCAAAACTTCAAACCAGCTGGGATACGTGCACAGAAAGCTTCTCTGCTGTCTTCTGCTGGTTTAATTCATTCCTGTGATAGCAGGGAGCATTGTGAAACACATAAGGAACTCTGCAGAGGTACCGTGTGTACTGTGCAATGCTCTGCCTGGCCATTAGCACAGAATCATGAAGGGAAAGTTTTTCCTAAACCTCTTGACTTGTTTTTTCCTCTCTTTTTTCCTCCCTATAATTTACTCTTTCCCTATTACCCAATAATTTGCATTTTCTCTGTTGTGCAGAAGACAAAAATCTTTTTTCTTTTTTTTTGTAATAAGAAAAAAATAGTTTTTAGCATCATGACTTGGCACCTTGTAGTATAAACCCATAAACTACAAAATTTAGATCTGTGTGGTCACAACGTTCAACAGTTTTGTCAAGTATTCCCCCATTATTTCTATCTCCAGATCCCTCAGGTACATCAATTTTACTTCTTCTGTGCTCAAAACGCTTTATAACTTGCCTTTCCTACTTCTCCATAGCCCCTGGCTGCAGCTACCAGTCTGCCCACATCAGAGCAGGAGCCTGCTCCAGGATGGGCCAGAGGGAGCAAGGACTATGTAGTTGGACCTCAGCAGAACTGGGGGACCCTAACCAGCATTACAGACTAAAAGCAGCAGGAGCTCATATCTGTTTGAGGGGCAGTTGGAGAAACCCTCCCTGTGAACAGAGAAGTGTGGGGAGAGTCCTTGCTTTGCAGTTTGAAACAGTTTGAAGGAAAACTTGCAGAATTTTCTGGCAACATCCATGAGGCTTTCCCATAATTATCACCTCTCCTCTCTCTTACAGTGAGTCAGGTGAAACCCCCACATGATGTAATTTGGATGCCTTAAAACATCAGATTTTCTTTCTCTTTCTTTGAAATCAGGATCTAGAATGTTTGCCTCATCTTTTTATTCAAATGCTCCCCAGTGCTCTACTTCCCCCAGAAAAGACTCTTTCATTTTGTAATTAAATCTAGTAATAAATTAAAACACACTGAAAATCCCCTAACTTTCCAAAGACACCTTAAATAATTTACAGTTTCCTCTTTATATGAAATAATGTGTAGCCATCTGGTTTTTATTTGCATCCATATCTATCTCCTCAAGGGGCAAAATCACTATTGCACCTTCAAAAGTAGCATTCCTCGGGTTTAGGTCATCTGACTTACGTGTCTGAAAATACGGAGTCTATAGTTAGGGGAAAAAAATTGGTGTTCTTTTAAGCCATTGCAAAACCTCTATGTCCCACATATCTATAAACCAATTTTATCTGGTTTAGGTTTAAAGTTTGGAAGAAGGGGAGAAGAAAGTTGAGTAAAACTGGTTTTGTGGGATTGTTAGGGTATTTTTTAAACAGATAGAATAGAATAGGATAGAATAGAATGGGATAGAATAGAATAGAATAGAATAGAATAGAATAGAATAGAATAG
>VWZZ01007720.1:67610-96137 GCA_013399095.1 Psophia crepitans | reverse complement strand
AATCTTTTGTTTTTCCTTGCTTTGCTTCTGCGTGCGGCCTTGCTTTCGCTATACTAAAACTGCCTTTATCTAAACCCACGATTTTGGAGTTGTCTTTTCCATCTTATTTTTTCCCTCTCCCCTCTCTGCCCTGCTGAGGAGGGCAGTGATAGAGCAGCTTGGTGGGCACCTGGCGTTTAGCCAAGGTGAAACCACTACATTACTTCACGGTCCTGTGAGATCAGAGGGTTAAGAAAACATTAAGGAACACTTTTACTAACATAAGAACATTAAAACAAAAGTTTAGCTGACACCTTCCAAGAGCAAATTCTTGTCCAAGAATCAATTGTCTGAACCCACTGTAGTTTGACTTGTTTATGCTGTAGATAGAAGATCAAGTCTCTCAAACTGAAGCAGCTTTTTTTTTTTCTTCTTCTGGTTCAACATAAGATAGCATATTAGAATTGCTGTTCCTACTCACTTGGATTTAATGCCATTCAAAATACCACGTAAATTGCAATCCACTGTTCTATGTGCTGAATAAATATCAAATAAATCCCAGTTCCTGTGAAGAAGATGATACAGTTTGCAAGACAAGTAGTAAGAGTTGATATGGGATTGAGTAGAGTTGGGGCACAATGACTAAACTGTACTAAGGCAATCTCAGTTGCTTTGATCACTACTAGTGACTAGTTAAGAAATCAAACACATTCTTTCATGAAAAAAGAGCAAATTTTAATAATGTACACTTCAGTTAAAACACTGCCATATTCCCCAGAGATCAATAAGGGGTAGTGAATGATGCATTCACAAAGCCAGAAAACTCCATTTTCTGCCTCTAAGAAAGTGGTTGTAAAAACCTAAGTGAACTTGCAGAAAGAAAAGAAAAAACCCACACCAAAAAAAACCAAAACAAAAAAAACCTCACCACACCACCAAAAAACCCACCCAATCATGTCTTGAATTTATGGTTCTGTGCTATATCTTTCAAACACTAATCTCTAACTGTGCTGAATCAACACCTGCACAGCAACAGCAGGAAATACTGGTACTTGAGGCTCCAGTCAGCAAGTGCAGAGGAGTCAGGTAGCTTGGCAACAGCAATACAAGTAATCTCTAAAACGTCATCCATTTAATTCCTCAGGAAGAGGACTGTTAGTGAGCTGAGGTTGCTGCTCATAGCACAGCATCTACAATCATTGATCAATTTTAAAATGTAATTAAAAAAAAGGTTCAGAATGATTGAAAGTACTACAGAAATTTTCTCTTACAAAAAGATATTTTTTTTTTTTAAGATTAGATTTGCAGGTTAGTGCTGAACACCTGTCACCTAGAAGACCCCAGGAGAGATTAATTTCTATGGCATGGTGTTGCTGCAGTATAGTCTTTGTTCAGGGCAGTCTTCAATTCCTAATTATTTCCTTTAAACATTGGCATCTCAATAGTGATAAAAATAAAAAACAAACCACAAAAATAACACAGTAGTTCTGAAAGAATGTGTGAAAAAACAACTTTAAAAATCAAGTTAATTTCCAAGACATTTACTTGTACTGTCCCCAAAAAGTTAAAAGAAAGCAGAAGTCTGGCTGGTAACACTTGGAAGTTTGATACAATCTATGAACAGGATGGTTTATAGCAAATCAGCTATAATGCATCATACATACATACAGTCAAATGTATCAACAGTTCTTGTCTGGTCTCATTTATGAGCTCTTCCAAGTGGTTAAGAAAATGCAGGGAGTCAAGAGACCACACTTAGAGAAATATTTAAAAACCCATTGTGCAATGAACGTTATTGCTGAATTTTGAATGACACTAATACTACCTTGCAACATGCAATTATACACTTACATGCACAGAGATGCTATGTTCACAAGTCCTTAACTTTAACATTATGACTACCACTTGTACTTGCTTTCATTACTCCTATCTTAACAACAATATTTCTTCAGTCTGCAGATTCCTAACACCACCATTTTGCATACTCTTGCTAAGCTGAGAGTGAGAGAAAGGTGTCTGACAGAAGCTTTACCTGTCTGTCTGCTTAAAGCAGAGCTGCTTTCTGCCCTTTTCCAGACCTGGTATCCCTGAGAGAGAATGGGAAGAGAGAAGAGCAAAACCTGGACTCAGAGGGCTGGTGGACAGAGAGGAACCATTCTGACCTTCCTCTGCACTCTTCTCCTCCCTCAGTTTGCACAAAACCCCCTTCAGTCCATGAGCAGAAGCCTCTGCTTTTTGTTTGCAGCTACCCTCCAAAAGATAAAGAGGATGGAAGGAAGAGCTCTTTCTTGGAAAGGGCTGGCATTTCTGACAGAGCTGGAGCTTCTGGTGTCATTGTGAGAAAGCTGCCAGCTCAAGCCAGAATACTTCAACTCACAAATACTTTGAAAGTTGGTAACTGCAACTCTCGCTGGTACCACTTAAAGTGTCCTTTGTGAATTTAGAGCTTACGAACAAGTAGAGTAAGAGTTATGTCATTGCCACTCCTAACAAAGATCAAATCCCAGTGAATCAGCTGTGTGGGAACCAAAATATCACAGTGACAGGCACTTCAGAACTGCATCATAAAGCCTCCTTTGTAAATACAATGGGTTAAGTCTTAACGGTATTGAAGTGAAAGCTCACTTCAAAATCAAAGAACAGAGCAGCATGCCTCTAGGGAAATAAACTGTTCAGAGGCTTATCTTCCTAGCAGTATCAGGCTGCTTCTCACACCTTGCTCTGGTTCTTGCTCTGCCTCTGACCTGCTGTGCGACCCTGAATAATTCACTTACCTCTGTGCTGTGAATCTCTCTCAGACTGAAGCTGTGCTTTAACAGGAGATAGGTTTCTTCTTACAACATAACGCAAGCCAGCTGCTGCTAGGTACCCAAATGCTGCCGCTGTGTTACACCTAACAACAACTGCAAGCGTATCTGTTCTGTCTTCAGAGAGTTTGGGATTTTTGTTGTTGTTGCCATCCTATAAACACTATCATCTTTCCACATCGGAATCTGGGAGATATAAAAGACAAATCGCCTAGAAATAGAAGCCATGAACGGCAAATCTAACCACCACAGCAAGACCCTTTACTGTAAAACAGGATGATAGCATGTTCCAAGATGAAATAATACATTCTAAATTACAAACCAAGCAGAAAATTCAAGAAAAAATAATCATTGAGCTTTGCCAATAAGAGCTGTTTGGAATTGTCTCAGCTTCCAAACAGGTAATAAGTTAACATCTATAAGATCAGCTAAAGACCATCCAAAATTGACAGTTTCAGCTCCCAGCACTGAATACACAATCTAGGCGCTTTTAGAAGAGTGCTGAATTCATATAAGGAGCCAAGCAACAGCATTTTAGCAAATGCACAGGCAATTGACCAAGCACAGAAGGTGGCAATCTCAGGAAAGTGAAACAAGTCATGGTAATAGCACCACGTGGAGAAGAGCAGGCACAGTTAAAAAGCATTTAACTGACCCTCTGCCACTACAACTACAACTTGAGGCCATTCAAGGCTGTGGAAGTATTCAGCTCAAATAGGTACAGGACAGAGTTGTACTCCTGCATTTTCATACTCATGAAGCCATAATGATTTCCTGAAGAGAAAGGGCACACTATTATTCCACAGATTTTCTTCACAGTCATCTATCTTGTAGAGCATTCTTCTTTTGCCAGATCTTTTTCTTCTACATGGTAGTCATTATGGAATGTTTCTCATGCCTAAATCTGATGTCTTCTATATGGTAAAGACACGCAGAAATTAAAATTGAGATACTTATTTTCAAAAATAAGCACAAGTTACTACATGGCAGCTACAATCCAAAGGAGCAGAAAAGCAGATGTATTTTAGGCCTCAGATGACTGGTGATTCTCTTGGCATGGTCTGTAGAGAGAATAAGGTCACATCTATGTATGACTACATCTAGCTCTTCATAAGTACTTCATTTCCTCACTTTTGGGTTTTCATAGCAGTGAAGCAGTCATCCTATGTCCTCGCCATAACGCAATGCTTATAATTTCTTATTGACCACTGTAATAATTATAAGCATTGTTACCCAGTTGGCCAGCATAAAATAGTTCTCTAAGGGAAAAGGCAGTGTATTTCACTCACTTTTAAATGAAGCTAGTACCTGTTACATACCTTCTGCAGCAAAAACCGAACACTAAAAGGCAAATAAGGCTCCACATCTTCCTTAAAGTTATGTATCAGAATAGAACGACAGAGGGAGATTACTTTCAGCAACGGGGCAGCAGTCTAATAACTGTTGATCTTTCTATGACAGTCCAAACACATGGCAATGACTATATCTACTGTATTAAAGTTTTTCAAGCCCTTTATGGTTTGAACATATTAACACAAATTTGTTTTTTAAACCATCTGGTCAAAAAGCCATCTGTTCTAGCAAAGTCCCAAGACCTGATCACCATGATGAGCGTCATTTTACAAGTATTCTAAACCATAAAAATCTACCATATTTACCATTAGTCTTTAAAATTATTTTTCTAATAACTTCCCAAGTTATCACTATCCTCTGGAAAGTAGCTGAGATTATTATGCATGGGATTATGTTCAGTTGTTAGCTCTACAGCTTCATTAAATACTTAGCTGGTGTGCAGCTTCTCATCTGCAAATGCCCAGGAGCAGTTTATTTAGCGTCTGACAGCTTCTCTTTGCTTTTTAAAATTTTCCTAACATCTCTTTGCACATGTGCAAGGTGCCAAATTAATTTTTCTTACCTTCTACTGTTCTTCTGTTAACTACAGCACATTACAGTAATTCTCTGCTTTTCAGATATATCCCTGTCTTCTCAGGTAAAGCCTCTTTTTTTTTTTTCCTTTAAGAGCTTTCTTCACCAGCCTTCTGCTGTTCTTCATCCCTTTGATCTTTTGCTTGCTTTATATCTACAGATGTCCTCCACAGACAGGAGGGTTTTTCCATGGAGGTTTTTTTCCGTGGAGGTTTTTTTCCTGAACTTTGTTGTAGCGTCACTTGACAAAGATCTCCAAGATGACCAATCAATGCTTCTCACTGTCGAGACATCATTTCCAGACTGATTAACCAAGATACTATTCCTTTATTTTCACTTCATTAAAAAAGATTAATAAGTCTGAAAGATGCTCATCTTTAAAATAAATTTTAAATTTACTAAGAATATATTTTATTAATATATTCTTATATTAATATATATTAATATATTTTTCCAAAACCATGAGTACTGACCATCATTGACAAAACCCAAACTGAAAACTTATGCCAAAAGAGTGTGAACTGCATTCAGACTTAACTACCATTTGGCTTCACCAAACAATAAGTAACAGTAGAGGAGAAGGAGCAGAAATGCTTTTATATGAACAGATGCTGACACATAGCATATATAGCATCCTTTTAGAGCATTATCATAAGATAATACAGTAACAAGTGTAAGTCTTCAATATTGCATGAAAACTCAAAAGGTATTTATGCTATCTTCTCTTCTCATCTTCTATTCTTCTCCCCAGCAAGAAGTGATAGGACAAGAGGAAATGGTCTCAAATTGCTCCAGGGAAGTTTTAGGTTGGATATTAGGAAAAATTTCTTCACCGAATGAGTGGTTAGGTTTTGGAACAGGTTGCCCAGAGAGGTGGTGGAGTCCCTGTCCCTGGAGGTGTTCAAAAAGCATGTAGATGTGGCACTTTGGCACATGGTTTAGTAGACAACATGGTGGTGTTGGGGTTGACAGTTGGACTTGATGATCCTAGAAGTCTTTTCCAACCTTAAAGATTCTATGATTCTGTGATCTAGAAAGGGTAACGTATTTTCTCTTTTTTTCCTCTAGGTATCAATATCCACCTCCCAGTTTGATGGTTAGGTTTTCCTTCAAAGATACTTTCTTTTGTATTTAAATATGGAATACAATAGAAACATTAGATGTCAATACATATTTTGAAAAAAATATATATTTCTTTAATCCAGTTTTTCTTTTCTTACTATCACTTGAAGATACGTAGTTCCCAGACTTTTCTGTATAGAGCAGTAAAGTTAACACTTTTTCTACTACGCCCAGTACATTTTCTTCTATATTACTCCCTGTAGTTCAAGCAGAGAGCTAATATGCAAACCCAGTTCCTTGCAGTAGAAAGCAAAATTACACGTTGAGTCAGGCATATTACTTAGTATAATCTTATTTCTAAACAAGATAATAAAAATAACAACATAATATTTCTTCCACACTGAGGAATAACAAGAACGCATGCAATCTTATTTCCCAGAAGGTCACATTTACAGTCAAAGATGTAGTTTCTGCCTTTTGAAATCCCCAAAACTGTCACTCTAGAGAGCCATATGTCAACATAAAAAAATCTGGTCTGTTTTCATTACTTCTTACCTCTACACCCGACTCTCATGGTGCTTTGTGGTTTCTCCATCTCTAATTCTACATGCATTAATTTTTTGCTGCTTTACTCCTTGCTCTATGCTAGGCCAATTTATACACTTATGCACAAGTCAGACTGGGGGAATACTGAAGTCTGAAGCTAAAAAAAACCCCACAAACAAAAAAAAAACCAGAGTGAAACACACCAAAAAACCACTCTAGCAGAAGAAAACAGCCTGCTTAAATTGGTATTGCCCCTAAGTATCTATGGGCCAGATTTCAGCCTGGAAGAGTGCTCAATGTTTTTTGTTTGGGGTTTGTGTTTTGGGCTTTTTTTTGTTTGTTTGTTTTGCTTTGTTTTTAACTACGGCTATGTTTTTATTTAGACCAAAATACTGTCTATGGGCATTTTCAAGCTTACATATACTTGCAGAGAGCCTGCTTCAGCTGCTAGCACTGTAACCCTCCTTCTCTGGGTCATTTTATTCAGCACCTTCTACCAGGTGCCAAGAGATTCCACAACCCAAGATACACAAAGTTAAGAAGTGCACAGCAATTACTCACCTGTGAATACAAACAAGAGATGCCTAGGTGTAACAAGCAGTATCTAACCACTCTTGTGGTCATCGGTCAGTGGGAAACAACTGATCTCTGTTGCTCCGCAGAATTGGATGATCTTCAACCTTACTGACTCGCCAACTTCTAATTCCTTGCTTTTCCTCTTAAGGTTTAATACCTTTTCTTATCAGTGTTCTTCCTCTTGAGTCCTTCAGGATTAAAATAACTCGCATTTTAATAATTTTCAGAATAAAGCTAAGACAGCATCACATTGCTGTGCAGCACCAAACCAGACCTTCAACCACAAACTGCTGGAGCCCCAGCTGGGAGTTGAGGTATCTGTTCACATGATCTCATGCCCTTACACATTGCACTTCTTCCACCTAGAATGAACCAGGTATTTCTTACAAAGTTAACACAAGTAATTGTCATCTACTTGCGAGCATCCAAGCAGACAGCTCATACCACCTCCAAAATACTCTGGCCTCAGTGATGCTGCTGCTCTCTTTTGAGGTGTGGAAGAACTCTTCTTTCCATGTAACTGAGTGCCAGTGCAAGCAAGCAAGACAACAGCAGCCACATATAGGGAAAACTTCGCACAGATCCAGCACACAGTACGTACACAAAGTACATCAAACTAATAGGCAGAACTTTTCAGAAAAATCTTGAAACTTCCCTTAACTGGAATTTTACAACTAATACTGAAAATCTTTTCACAAACTTCCAAGGGATCTCCAATGGAGCCAGGCACCTTTGCCATGCAGCTGCCTTAGGGCTGCCCCCTCTTCTGTCCCATCCTTGCCCACACAATGAACTCAGAGCAGTAAATACTGTTTCCAGAGCTTACAAGCTCCTTTTCAGAATATTGCATGAGGAATTTCACTAAATGATATTTTTTCAACAGATGTTTCTATTTTGACAGATTGATATTTTTAAGGTGAACAATAGTAATGCCCAGTTTTAAATATCTAATTAAATGCAAACTTTCATAACGTTTGTTAAAAAAAAAAAAAAAATCAAAATAAACTCCACAGTTTATCTAACACCAAACTTTAGCATCCTTGCAAATCAGTAAGGTGTTTGCATGTGTGTGCACATATGCATGTGACAGAAGTCAGGCCTTTAAACATTCTTGAGTGACAACCAGGCCATAGTTTTCTTAATATTAAGGCAAAGTATATCTCAAGTATATGAGAGATGAACAGCAAAATGCTACAAGAAAAAAAGGATTTGAAGCTGCGAGTGCACACACTGAATCTTGCTGGCCAAGGTCACTGCATGCACTAGGAACTTCATATCATTCCCCTCTCTCTCTGAAGACTACAAATCACACCCCCGTGCAGTCTCCTCCATCTCAGGAGCCATGCTCATGCACCCCATTTCCTTCTACGATCTTCTCTCCCTCACTTTTACAATTTGTCTGAGATAGTTATACCCAAGAAGTTAAATCACTCTTGCTTTGAGGAGATAAAACAGAGTATGGTCACGCAGATATTAAAGGATCCTTTCCAATTCTTATGTGATTACAGACTTACACCTGTGCATAAGTTATTGCAGAATCTGCACCAAAGGCTAAGTCTCTACCATTGACTCACTGCACTGGAAAAATTGTGCTTGTTCAGTATAGTCTGGAAAGAATAATTAGTCTCTGCTGTTTCAGAGTACAGCTTTGAAACCATAGCTGAGTCTAGCCTAGGAGTACTTCCTGGCATGGTATTCTCATATTCCCAAACTGGTAACATACTGAAGTTTCCAGCAGTTTCTGCTTATATATCTGTTCCAACATACCTGTGGTTATTATGAGTAATTTATAAATAAAAACCTAGATATTGGGAGCAGGAAAATTAAATTAGAAATGTGGCAAGAGGTAGGGAGGGGCAGCAAGTCTCGTGCTCTCTTTAAAACTACTATCAGAGCTTCACCACACCTCAACAACCATCCATTATTCGACTAAATTAGACAAACCATTAACAACATCCTATTTCACCTCGTTCATACTCCCAAAAGAGCACAACACATTTAAATCCTGGAACTTTAAATGACCTATCTCAGGCAGTATTAATATTATATCAGTGGTGGTGTTATGCTCTAATTTGAAGGAAGAAAGTAGGATATTGGAAGGGCAGGAATGAATGAAGAGGTAGATTGGCAAATTCATATAGACTTCCTATAATCAACAACAATTAAGGATACAAGTTTTTCTAATGGTGCATGTCCAATTCTTTATCTAATATTAATCTAGACTGCAGTTACAAGTATTTTTTCAGCATATTGCATTAGCCTGGTGAGAATAGGCAGGCTATGCCCTTTCCAAAGGGTTATTCCTTCTGATCGTGAAACAAAAGGCATGTCATCCTAATTATTCTGCTCACTAAAAAGCAAATAGCAGAGATGAGGCAAACATAAATGAGAGGGTTTGCTAGCAGAACAAAACTTGTAATATATGAAAAATGGAAGGGCAGGTTTTTTTATTAATAAAGCATGTGACCTATTTTCTATGCATCATTTTTCAGCTCAAGAGTTTTCTGAAGCATTTATTCATAAAGACCATATAATGATGATTCTTCCAAATTTCACCCTTGAGAGATGAAGGTGATCTGTAGCTATTATATTTAAAGGCTATAAATGATATTTGTCTCTCATATGCTCTAACACACCACATGGATTTCTGCTTAGACACATGCCGAAATTGTTCAGAATTAAGCCTTAAGAGCTATATCTCATTATGCACTTAGACAATTTGTGACTATAAATACAAACTTTAAATTCTCGGTGTTGACTGATGGTTATTGTGCTTATGGTTGACTCTAGCTCTCTTATGTACTCCACTCAAAGCCCATTTTGATTTTCTTGTCTTCTGTACAAGACATAAGACATTTGCGCACAAAACATTTCTATTGTAGCACTATTTATTAGCCTATGCACGTAAGAATTCAGGAAGTACTACCAAATAAAGATTATTCACAGGTATGGTTTGTGGGGTTTTTTTAATATGTATGTATTCGAAGTAGTACAAGTGCCTGATCTCTCTGAGACATATTCAACTTCCTTAGGCCTTGTTCAGAAAACCTGTATATCAATTTTCTTAATTCTTTTGGATAGGATGCACCTCTCATGTTTGCACCTCATATACTATTGTTTATGAAAATTACTTTCATGTCAGAGGAGTGAAGGAAGAACTTTAAAAAAAAAAACAACCAAGTTCAATTTCTGCTGTATACAAAGCAAATTCTAACAAATATGAAGTGATACACAATTTCACCTTAAGTAATGAACATCAGGAAAAATGTTTCTTTGTTTGGGGATAAAAATAGTTCTCTTTCCATGTTCAAATTTCTAAACGCACCTACTTATGTGTTATAAAGTACCTGTTTTACTTGCTATTTTTGGCTTCTGCATGATGTTGCAAGTGAAAACAAGAAAAGACTCATCAAGTGGTGTTTTTAATCACCAAGATTACTTGATCATCAAGAGGTACTATAATTACATCTGGAAGTTATCAAATTGCTTCTTGAGTTTAAAAAACCTTACCCTCTTTTATAATCACAACTTTAATGGAATTTGAAATGCAGTAATACATGCCAACAGAATTGAATATAGGAAACAAGTTATGATAGGGAAATTAAATTAATCACTTTAAAGGCATAGTAGTAAATTTAAAGCTCCAGATTATCTTTTTTTTTAATCTCTGACAGTTTGTCACTGCTAATAATCTGAAAAAAAAAAAATACACTACCACAGTGAAACTGTAGTTTCATTATAAAAATGTATGGATGTTGAAAATTTCCAAAACAACACAGAGAACCATCTAGTTTCATAGAATCATAGAATGGTTTGGGTTGGAAAGGACCTTTAAAAGTCATCTAGCCCACCGCCCCCAGCAGTGAGCAGCAACATCTTCAGCTAGATCAGGGTGCCCAAAGCCCCATCCAGCCTGACCTTGAGCATTTCCAGGGATGGGGCAGCCACCACCTCATTGGGGAAGCTCTTCCAGCACCTCACCACCCTCATAGTAAAGAATTTCTTCCTTATATTTAGTCTGAATATACCTTCTTTTAGTTTAAAACCATTTACCCCTTATCCTATTGCTACAGGCCCTACTAAGAAGTTTGTAGCCATCTTTCTTATAAGCCCCTGGTAAGTATTGGAAGGCCTCAATAAGGTCTCCCCAGAGCCCTCGCTTCTCCAGGCTGAACAACCTCAACTCTCTCAGCCTTTCCTTATAGGAGAGGTGCTCAATTCCTCTGATCATCTTTGTGGCCCTTCTCTGGACCGGCTCTAACAGGTCCTTGTCTTTCAAGACAGTATGGTCAGCTACATTATCATCCAGATATCCTCAAGATCTTTTGTTGTAGTATTAGATTTGCTCTTCAGCTGAGTCAGCAAAAAAACTCATCCCACTGATAGATGAGGACTGCTGTTCTCAGAAGAAATAGACAGGAACATAGGGTAGAGGACACAGCTGCCTTTTCAGTGCATTTTTACATCCACTTAACTGCTCATGAAACCACACCCTGAATACTGAAAAAAATAAATTTAAAATCCAGCCAGGCACAGCTCCCACACAACAGCGAGGTGCTGATCTGCCACCATACCACACGGAGCAGAACACCGAACCACCACAGAAACTGACTTGCACTTGAATCCTTCTGTTCAGTTATTTGCAACAGGAAAATACAAGGCACAGCTGCCCTAGCAAACATGGGTAAAAGTGAGGAAAACACTTAGAGATTCTCCCAAAACAGAAGTGCTTGCTTTGTCTCGAGGGATAATTTAAGTTAACATTTTACTTGATACAATGCAATAGAATAAGAGCATTAACATGCTCAGTCACTTTCATTTAGCAGCGTTGCAGTAACTGGTTAAGCAGCACTAACTCAGTAATTTGCAATTGTCTGCCAAAACTTAGCATGAGGCAGGCAAAGTTATATTAGCTCAGAATAACAAACAAATAATTGTTTATACATACATACTCACATATATAAATATTAAAATATCATTACTAATTCTATTTTAAAGTGCACATATTATGGATTATTATATTACATACATGCACACATTTCTTTATATTGATACTAAAACTGTTTACTGGAAATAGAACATTAGATTATATTTAAGACCAGCTCTATAAAAAAATAAAAATCTTTCTTGGTAAAAAGGAGATTTGCTTCCCAACTGTCATGGTTTCACCCCAACTGGCAGCTAAGCACCACAGGCGGATCGCTAACTGCGCCCCACCCTCCCCAGCAGAATGGGGGAGAGAATCAGAAGACAAAGTGAGAAAACTCATGGGTTCAGATAAAGACAGTTCAATAGATAAAGCAAAAGCCGTGTGCACAAGCAAAGCAAAACAAGGAATTCATTCCCCACGCCCCATGGCAGGCAGGTGTTCAGCCATCCCCAAGGAAGCAGGGCTCCATCACATGTAACTGTGATATGGGAAGACAAAGGCCATCTCTTCAAATGCCCTTCCTCCTTCTTCCCCCAGCTTTATATGCTGAGCATGATGCCATAAGGCATGGGATATACCTTTGGTCAGTTGGGGTCAGCTATCCCGGCTGTGTCCCCTCTCAACTCCTTGTGCACCCCCAACCTCCTCACTGGTGGGGTGCTGTGAGAAGCAGAAAATGCCTTGGCTCTGTGTAAGCACTGCTCAGCAGTAACAAAAACATTCCTGTGTTATCAACACTGTTTTCAGCACAAATCCAAAACACAGCCCTGTGCTAGCTACTGTGAAGAAAATTAACTCTATGCCAGCCAAAACCGGCACACCAAGATAACTTCTGAAAATTAGAATCTAAGCAAGACATGAAATATAGCTTCAAAGATTTTCTATGTCTCCTCTTTTATTACATTATAAGCTAGCTCAGAGTCAGTCATGATAATTCTTTGTTTACTTATGTTCTGTACTCCGAGGCTGAAGTAGAACGTCATAACTTAACTGGATTAGTGATTGATCACCTGTAGGAACTCAGCCACTTTTGTAGGCTTTCGCCTCTAAAGAAAAAAAGGCTCAAGATTTGAAAAAAAAGTGTGGACAGGCCTAGAAATTTGACAGATAAGTAAATATTAGTTTCTGGTTATGGCTTCCAAGTTGGGAAATAGTTTGCAAGTAAGACGTCTATATCTCTACAAGTAAGCATCTAATGCTGATGTTTTCAAAAGTGCCTTTTCCCAGGGTTTAAAAAAAATACTGTGAAGAAAAAGGTTGGAAGGGACCTCGAAAGATCATCTAGTCCAACCCCCCCTGCCAAGGCAGGGCCACCTAGAGCACATCACTCAGGAACGTGTCCAGTCGGGTTTTGAATGTCTCCAGAGAAGGAGACTCCACAATCTCTCTGGGCAGCCTGTTCCAGTGCTGTGTCACCCTCATAGTGACAAAGTTTTTCCTTATATTAACAAAGAACCTCCTATGGTCCAGCTTGGACCCATTGCTCCTTGTCCTATCACTTAACGACACCGCGAAGAGTGTCAATCCCAATTAGTGCTAAAATATTCCACTCAAAAATCCTTAGATGCCTGTTGATAGAGAGTTTAAGCTTTTTCCTCCAAAAAAAGAGTAGAGTTCTTATTTTTAAATCCCTTTGTGCCTTATTAGGTGTATTTGCAACAGTCTTACCATTAGGTTTACTTTGTTTTAATCTCAAATTATGAAAAAAGTCACCTTTAAAGAATATCATTGACCACTGGACAGTGAAACATTCAAAATTCAGAAATGGCAAGATTAAGCATATCTGTAAAGATATACACTTTCTCACCGTCAGATAAAAAAAAAGAAATAAACTAGGGTTTAAATAGCTTTTGGATTAAAGACTCAGAAGTTCTGCTCATAAGATCTTTAAAAGCAATACTATGTAGTCACAATATTGAATCTATACCTGAAGTACATCATGCAAAGATTTGAGTTACCAACTAAACACCCAGTACCTGAATCCTGACAAAAAGGCGAATCAGTCTACTTTTCAAAAAGGAATTAATTCCCTGAAAAATCAAATCAATATTCTGTATGCCAACAAATCATACACGTATAAGTCTCATTTGCATGAGTAGTCCATGCAAATAAAATTATTTTACTCATATTACAAAAATAAGTAGGAATATATTGGACTCTTCTAGCATTTTAAATTATTTTTAGGTCAATCTTTTCTCTCAAAGCAATTTTAGATTAACATTCGTATAGAGAACTCTGAGAAAAGAAAGTCATGGGATTTGGACACATTTCCCATTAACCTTTCAGGAAGATATAAATCTAAATCCCTTATGCTTTAAAAATGCTAAGCTAATTTGCTTTTCTCAGGCCTGAGATACAGCGAGTGTCAAGAATTATCAGCAGTAGCTCAATTTCTACCATCTAGTTCTTTGCCTCACACACCTCTCATGTTCAACAGTTTTCTTAACACTACAGAATAAATGACAAGGAAATGTCAAGGAATGCCCAAATCAGAACTATGAATTAGCCTAGTCAAACTACAGCAGAATGTTAAAAAAAGAAAGAAAAAAATTTCAAAGACACTTAATCGTAAAGATGCTGTAAAACTCTGAAGAGAGATTGTTTGGGTTTTTGTTTTGCTTATTCACAGAATCCACGAGGATGTTGTTATTTTCAGTATCTATCACAGGTGTGTTATAGTACCCAACAACATAACATTAAACTGCTGCAAAATGCCCTTGTCTGTGTTCCTATTTGTCTGTAGCTGCTTGAAATGACACAAAAATATATTTTCTTACTGATACTGTACAGTTCTAATTTATGTGTATCTTGCTATAAATTAAATTCAAAGTAAACCTTTTTCAAGATTTCACTTGCAGGAATAACAAAACAACAAAAAAACCCAAACAAAACCCCACAAACACGAACCAAAAAAACTGAACACTAAGTAAAAGCATTTTACACTCATCTCTATTCTATACTTATGTCACAAAAATGCATAAAATGGGTCTTTAAAAGTTTCTAACTGGCTTAGATGCATGAGCATGGGACAAGAGAAAACTAGTATTTGACCCTAAACTCTGAAATGCAAATTGAATTTCTCTCACTATCCAAATGTTAATGTTTTCCCGACATCCATACTAGCCAAATTGATTCTGCCTGAAAATTACATTTTAAATGGAATCTCTGAACCAGTTACAGGGCACAGGAAACACTGCCCTAGCTTGTGACAAACTAGAATCATCTCTTCTCTAAAAGGCACTTCCATATAAGAAGTGCCACTATAAACATAGACTCATCTTCCAACATGTTATATATTCCACTAAAACAAATTTGAACTTAATAGGAAATATTTTGTCTAGAAATCCAAACCTTGATAAATACCATAGCTTTTTTTGCCGTTTTTCCCCTCCCGTTTCTCCAGCAGAAGAAAAGGTTGATTTGCTTTAGAGATTGAGGGTGACAAAATAATGATCTGAACGTCCTACACTGTCATGCCCAGACGCCTCAGTTTTGAGAGGTATGATAATCCCCTTCCTGCCAAGGTCACCAAGTCTTTCTTTTTTCTCTACACTGGAACAGTAAAATTAATAGCAAACAGGATTCTCTATTCACGGACAGAAGAGCATCATGACCTACATCACTTCCCCAAGGCTGCATTTTCCTCTAGAGTACAGTAATTATTTCCAGCTCCAACTCTGATATCACCACTTTATCACTTTATGCTGGAGGGATGGAAATCTTTAACGCCTGAGCAATTTCAGGGTCAGAATTGTACCGAGAGCAGAAATCGGGTATACCATCAACAGAGAACACAACAGAGATATGCCGGATACACTGCAAAGGAAAAACCAGTCAGTCACCAAAAGCAGGGTATCAGTGAGTGGTACTACACCTCTTTTGGGTGTAACAGAGGAAGAGATGACTGTTGTGGAGTGTGAAGAAGTAGGAAAAAACCCCAGCATATCTGTGTGCTCTCTACCTTGCAGAAGCCATTAGCCAAGACCAAGTCCTTGAGGTCACTTCCAACCTTAATGATTCTATTCCATTCTATTCTAAAGATCAAGTACATCTCTACGTGGCAAAGTAAAGCAGTGGAGACTGAGGATTGCAGGGTATAGAACAAATAAATGTAAAACTGTCTGTGAAATAAATCATAGAACGGTTCAGGCTGGAAGGGATCACAAGGATCATCTAGTTCCAACCCCCCCCACCATGGGCAGGGACACCCTACACTAGACCAGATTGCCCAAAGCCCCATCCAACCTGGCCTTGAACACTGCCAGGGATGGGGCCTCCACAACTTCTCCAGGCAATCTGTTCCAGTGCTTCACCACCCTTACAGTGAAGAATTTCTTCCTAATGTCCAATCTAAATCCCTCCTCTTTAATTTAAACCCATTACCCCTTGTCCTGTCACTGCACTCCCTGATAAATAGTCCCTTGCCAGCTTTCCTGTAGGTTCCCTTCAGGTAGTGGAAGGCCACGATTAGGTCTCTCTGGAGCCTTCTCTTCTCCAGGCTGAACAACCCCAACTCCCTCAGTCTGTCCTCACAGGAGAGGTGCTCCAGCCCTCTGATCAGCTTTGTGGCCCTCCTCTGGACTTGCTCCAGCAGCAGCATGTCTTTCCTGTACTGGGTGCCCCAGAGCTGGATGCAGTACTCCAGGCGGGGTCTCAAAAGAGCAGAGTAGAGGGGTAGAATCACCTCCCTCGACCTGCTGGCCACACTATTTCTGATGCAGCCCAGGACATGGTTGCATCATGATGAAGAGTGTAACCAAGAAACTAAATGCTGATCATGATTTTGGAGAAAAAAACCTCACCAAAATGCCACTTCTTTGCATTTTTAATACAGTTTGCTTGGATATAAGGATATACTTGGATATACTGTTATACAGGACAACCTAGGAATGGTGGAATCAAGTGTGTGAAGATCCAATAAGAAGGTTAAAGAGGTCTTTATAGTCTAGGGATATCTGTCACTTGCATACTGTAGAAGGTCTAGTTTTGGTCAAACATTCAACTAAAGGATTCAGTTGAAAACCCACAAAATGTACTCTTTTCTTTGGTTCTACATCAAAGAAAATATTTATTTCAGACCTCATGCAAGCAATCCTCACAAAACAGGTTTAGGGTTACCTAATTTACACATTAAAAATTGAGTCAAGATTATTAAAACAAATACAGGTAATTAGATTTTTCTTCTCTTTAAAGAAAATTTTACCTGAAATCACTTCTTCCAAAAGGCAGACCTCCATAGCAACTTAGCCTGAGATTAAGCAGCTTTTTATTCTTGATCATTAAGAATTTCCTAGATTTTTGTTTCCTTCTTTCCACATTTGGACACATACAGAGTGAGCTCTTCCCGTTTAGAACATAATGCAAACAGTGGCCTTTGAGACTTAATATAAACAAACTTAGATGCTTCATAGCCATCATCTCTCTCACATTAGTTTCAGCACTTGGTGAAGCAAGTTATTTTATGCCTGTGTACTCACATTACTCAGGTGGGAATGGAAGATCAGAGAGAAAATTCTGTTTCCAAGTTCAAAGACAGAGCATGTGACAGTTCCCCACCGTGGTCTCTGTGTATAGGTGGCTGGCTTCATGCTAATAAATGGCAGGCATTACGCATAATTTCCATCTATTTTAGACCTCAGAAGTAATACAGAAAAGTCCAATAAAGTGTTTTCAAAAATCATTACCTAAAAAAATTAAGACCATCAGATTCACAGGAAAACCAACAATAATATCATTCCATAGTTACCACAGATTTCATTCACAGTAAATTAAGATGACCCCACATTCCATAATGCTGAGTAAACTTTTAAATGATTGAGATAAAGAAGGAACATTACTTGTATTTGCCCTGAAAAGTAAGCAGTTCTGTAAAAGTCTGGTGCTATGCCTACAGTAATACTTTTATTTGCCTTGTCATCCTTGGCTGTGTTTTCCATATTTTTACTGGTCACCATAGCAAATTCTATTACCAACCGTTCTGTGTAGACTCAGCAATCCTTTAAGGCAGACTACGTGCATCACTAAACTCACTAGACAAGAATAACTGACTATACCACTGACTTGCAAAGAAACAGAAAACAGAACCTGGAAATAACTAAATGCAACCTACAAAAAAAAAAACAAACCTGCTTATTTTTAGTTTTCAGCTGTGTGGCACTAATATGCATCCTGGTCCAGCATGATTAAAAAGGTCCTCACTCAGGCAAAAATCCCTTTTTTAGAGAACATTTGTTAAAAATAATTCTTGGGTCCTTTGTTTTTTTTCCTTTCTGTTTTTTTGTTTGTTTTTTTTTCAAAGAAACAACTTTTTTGGGTACTGTTATTCATTATATGATTCTCAAAATAAGTTGTAGATGCAAAATGTTTTGCCCCCTAAGGGAAAATGACAGCAACTGAGATTTTCATTAGCATTAGTTCCCAAACTAATAAAGGAACAATTCTTCAAATCAGCTTATATCCAGTAAAATGGAAGTAGTCATTATCTTCCACAGCAAGTCCAACTTTTAGCACAGCATGGATATTTTAGATATAAAAATCTGCAGGATAATGAAAGAGCACAACAGAAAAGCTAGGCTTCCTGAACACCAGTAATTCATGCTAGGCTATTCATGCCTTTTAGGCTCTAGAGACAAAAAGTCTCTGGTGAGAAAGCAGAACTCCAGGAGAACAAGAACAGTTTATGTTGGGATGGCTTTCACGAGCCCCTCTGGTCCACCTCTACACTCAAAGTGAGGACATTATACCGCACAGGCCCTTGTCCAAAGTCAGCTTCTGAACCCCTCCAAGACCGCAGGTTCCACCATCTCTCGGAGCAATGTGTGGCAGTGTGAGCTTCCCCCTCTCCCCACTGCACTCAGAATTTTGCTTTAAGAAACATGCTTGTTCTTTTGCTATTCACTTCCAGGAAAAGTTCGGCCCCTTCTCACTGCTGACTCTTGTACAAACTGGAGTTATAAACCAGAAAAAGTACCAATGTTGTTTATTTACAAATTTAGGACCATTGTCAAGTATGTGATTACAATTTTCATTTTCCCATGTTACCATAGTTACAATTATACAATAGTTTACTGCATCTATACTTCGATTTATAAACTTCATCCCTTTGGGAAACTGTAGCCCTCTAAGCCTCTGCTTTTCCTCAAGTCCCTCCTCCCTCTCTTTTCACTCATCCCATACGTTAAGCTTTCTCTGTAAAGCAGTCCATGTAGAAATGTTAAATCCCGTGGGGGCATAACTGCAAATGTTACAGAAGTGAGAGGACTCTATTGCAGCTGTTGGGGCTGATTCTGAAAATAGGCAACATATGAGTCCTAAGCAGAGAAATATTGGCCTACTAGAAAATATTACTTTACTGAAGACTTGCATCTGACCCGTCAGAGCCCCAGAGCCCAGCAATCCCTGCAGCTTTCGGCATAGACTGAGGGCTGGTGGGAGTTACCTTTGACAATGCTGTCCTGGACTCCGAACTTTTCTGATGTTGACATTGCTTTACCTTTTGAGAGGTCAGAATAACTACAAAATAAAAGCTCTTCTTTAGAGTCTTTTACAGGCCTCCCAACGATACCTCACTGAATGAAAGCAAACTTGCAAAGCTTAACCTCCCAACTATTTAGTAAATCCTAACAATTCCATAAAAAAAAGGGGGTTTTGTTTGCTGTGTGGGGGTTTTGTTCTTTGGTTGTTTTTTTGGAGGGGGAAGATGGGGAAGTTGGATCGTTTTGTTTGGCTTTAAACACATCAGATGTATTCCAATGGTTTTGTGCAATAAAACGTTGGATACCTTTCCCGGTATCGGCACACTAATCCAGCAAACTGCCCACTGCTGAGACCCAGGTCACAACGAAATTCCTAGGAAACAGGTGTTTGCTGGTATTTTCAACTGGCATCAGGACTGGACCCTACTGATAACCAGAAAGAACAGAGGTTTTTTTAAAGGCCTTCTGTCTCTGTACGCCTGTATTAGAAACACTGACTACAGTAATAGGGCCCAAGTAGCATCTAGGAAAAAATAAGGTTTATTGCAATACATGCTGAACATTAAAATTACATCTATGTTAGCGAGCAGTGTGGACCAGCTGGAGCAGATCTGTAGAGAAAGTGTTGGTGCTGAGGATCTGATGTTTATACAATTCACACCATGGCTTCTATTTTTTGGCTGGCTGGCTTTTTTAATTTGGAGTGTCTATAGAGAATGTGCATTACACACCACATTATTTCAGATTAAAAATCTCTGCCTGCTCTTAAGTAGCACTGACCAAAAGTTGAGCTGGCGTGCATTACGGTTCAATTTGCAGCAGCAGAGAAAGAGGAAGATGTCTTAAACTGCTTCCTTGGCCAAGGGTCTGTCCCTCTCATGTCTGTGACTGAGCTGGTGTCCCACACACAAGAGAGCGCAGTTCAGCAGATGAGTTACTGATATCCTATTACGGTATGTTGTTCTAAAACTTTAATGCAGTAACGTGTTTAACGTAACACAGTAACACAAAGACCTGAGGCCAAACAAAACTAGCTATTTTTGCCACTAAAATTGTCAGGCCAGTTTCCCAGGCTTTACAGTTTGGGCTTTAAAGGCCTGTGGACAAAGACAGGGACATTCTTCAAAGAGTGAAAAGACACAAAACAAGTATGACCACAATACACATTTTTTCTATCAGTTGTGCCCAGTTCTAGCTGAACTTGCAAACACGCCTCAGGCTCTAGTCTCCCCAAAACACTGCAGGTTCGTACTGCTTCCGCAACAGCAAGCGTCCAGCACGCAGAACCATGGTCTGACAGCACCTGTGCAACGCTCTTGACTACAACCAGCTATATGAGGAAACTCATAATCAATGGTGATTGCATTCAAGTTTTTTTTTGCTAAAAAAAAAAAAGGAGTTACAGTAGCTCAATTTTCAAAGTAAGATGGTGCTACTTCAGCCATCTATTGCAATGCTTATTCTCCAGTCTAAGTGACATTCTGTACAACACACTACTTGGGGGCAAAGAAATCAATCCTGAAAATATTTCAAACTCAGTCATCATACCTAGCTTTCAAATAATTTTATGATGAAGAACTGAAGCTGATTCCCAGGACAGGTCTGCAGATGTGACCCATATTCATGAAACGCAGAACACTGCAAAATTTTTTTGACATAAAAACAAGCAAGTGCGCACGAGTACTGCAATTAACAACGAAGTGTTAATAAAATAGCTTAAATCATAATAAATTTATGTCAAACTACATTCTTTAACCTAATTTTATATTGGGTTTTGTTACACACAAAATATTATGGGAAATAAGCTACACCTTAGTATAACTGAATGCTTAATGGACTAACGAAATTATTAGTTCAGACTCAAATATTGCAGAAAAATGTGAATACCATACATAAAAAAGGTCTCAATAGCAGTAATAGTTAAGATTGTTGTACATACACTTCCTGTGACCTCGCTCCTTTTCCCGGTGCTAAGGGTAACCTCAGTTGACCCTTTGGATCTCAAGGTTCAGGGTGTCCGTTTGTGCCAGGGACATACAGCACATCACCAGCATCCCAAATCCGAGCATGACGTTGATGGTTTCTTCCTCCTTAACCTATGATCGATTCGGGAACACTTTTGTGTTTGATAACACACTTGTAACATCTTGCTCTTTCTTCACCTGTCTGCCTGTTCACAATTACATCTGGTTTTACTGTATGTGGCGCATTTCACATGTCATACTTTTTCTCCCCTTTATACTCAAAAGCTTAATGGACTAACGAAATTACTGCGCTTCTCCCCAGCTAGGACCGCTGGGGACAGTTTGCAAGCCTGTGGTTTCCAGCGCCAGCCCGTGCCCTGACATCCCAAGTCCTGCCCTACACTGCATCCTGTGCTGCCACTTGAGGCAGGTCTCAAGTTATCATGGCAGGTCTATCTTTCTATACACTATTTTATCCCATTAAAGGCATAAATACCCCATTCCACACAGAGTAATTGCCTGCTCCTGCTGTCCATGTAAAAACCTGCGTGTGTACAATAGGGGGAAAAAAATGTACATGTAAACCAAATTAATCATACCCACCTGGCTATTAACCAATTGCTGTTATAGATTAAGCAAGAAGAAAGCAAGCTCCAGGTGAGTCAAGGGAAGCTCAAAGCCAGCCTGCTGCTGAGCCTCAGTCATGAGACTGTAATGAATTTACCCATGCCTGTGACCCAGCAACAGCAACAGCTGGGCTACAGCTTGGACAGAAATTCAGCCCCTTCTCCTCTTCCCCAAAGGTAAGCATTTGCAACAGACTGGAACTGGACATCCTTTTTACAGCAAAAATAATATAAATCTGCAAGAACCAAGCTAAAGATTAGTGTCTGGAATGCTATTGTTCTGACACATTTTGTTGCCACTGTACAGTACCTGTTCTCCGTACAACCTGAGATCTAAACAACCTTCTCAGTTGCACAACTATGAAATAGTAGTTTTAGATACATTAAAGAATAGTTACTGAAGTATGTTATTGGAAACTTTGAAAGTCTGAAATTAAATTCTAATTCACAGTAGCAGCATCTTGACAAGACAGTCCCTCCCTCTGTGCATTAAATTTTTTCTTCATTACCAAGTTATTTGGAATTAAAGTCTAAGCAACATCTGCAGAGCTTAATTAGCCTTTAAATACATATCCAAAGTAATGAGGCCCATACCAGTATCAGTTTGAGAACAGGAATACATCCTTCTATCAGTTCTGGTCAATGGTTCAAAGTGATTACATTGTTGATTCATGACTCAAGAACACATTACAGCTAGTAATGATTTTTTAGTGGGAAAAAAAATTAATCTATTATTCCCCCACTCCCTCCTCCCCTTTTCAAAATCTTCACAGAGTGCAAGTGTTTCCATTCTAGTTGGTCATAACTGCAAAAGATCCAATCAATAAGTTGATCTTCTATAGCTACTGTATGACAATAAGTCTGAGAAGAGCAATTCAGCCGCTGGTCCAAATTCTGATCTAGCTACTCCAGGAATTTAAAAAAGAGACCATCCAGCTCCAGTCTTTTAGTTAATATGAAACTAATGAAACATTACAAGTTGGGTAACAGGAGTTTACACCTTATGTAATAGTTGCAAACCTAGCTTAAATTTTAAGTACTGAAGTTTTAGTTTCTATGTAAACAGATTTCAAAATTGGCAGAAACTGAGAAAAATGGTTTAGCGTAGCAATATGCAACCACGATAAAAATACTGAAATACCATCTATGCGACAAAACCCGTTAAACAGTAGTTACATAAACTCTTAAATTTATTAAAAATAGATTTCCACCGCTACGTAACAGTCTCCAGAAAGTTTTTATTTATCATCCCAAACTAGTAGATATAAAAATAAACCATTATTTAACATTCAGTTATTTTTATCATACAGGTTTTTTTCCAAACAGAATATATTACAGCAAAAAAGTATTTTTGGATGTCCCACAAAGCATCAAACTCCACATTTGTTCTATTGTTGCAGAAAAATGAAATTCCAAAAATAAGGGAATACAGTCCTGGCAGCCTGTTCTTCCTCTGTTTGAGCTGCAGTTCTCTGTATGCACATTTATGGAAACTTAGTAAGGCCTGAACTGAGAAGGATGGTTATCTGGAGGAGGTGGAGGTGGTAGAAATGGGTATGATGAGTTGTATGTGTTCGGGCCTGTCCAAACCATATTCAGATTTGAAGGCGGAAGGTGGAATTGATGCATGCCATTAACAGAACCAAAAACTGGAGGAGGAAATGGATACTGTTGCATCATTGGATTTTCATTTCGATGAGGCTGTGGAAACACTGGAGATTCCTGATGTATTCTGTTGTCTGAGTATAGCTGTGGCGGTCTTACTTGTGGCCTCAAAAAACCTGGAGGGCCTGATGGAGGAGGAAATGGATCCCTGGAGAACCCTCTGCCACGGTACCCCCTTGAATAACTTGAAGCGGGCTGTTGCACTGACTGATGAAGTCCTTTATTCTCACCTTAACAACAACAACAGAAAAAAAAAAACCAGAAACATCAAAACACACAGTTTTAATATTATTTTTGGAAAAATTAAGTTTAGTCCTCACAAATCGTTCAAGCTGAAGTGAAGAAAATTTGAAAAGTAATCTTATCAACAAGTAATATTGAAAAATAATACATAAACAACAAAATACTGGCAAGTCTACTGTTTAGTAACTCACCTTGATTTATTATAGTAATATAGAAAGGATGATTCTAAGGGTTGCAAATTCAGTCATTAAAAGAAACATTTCACTTTCCCTCCAGGCATTTTCATTTGTATTAACAAATCACAGGAACATGCAAACTGAGTATTTTGGAGGCTTTGGTTTAAAACAAGATTTAAAAGCAACACGTTTTAAAACTGAAGATAAATTAACACTGTATTACACTAAAGTAGTATATAGCTTTCAGACCTGACGTGGTGTTACAGCAAAGACACAGGACAAGAAGTTATTGATACTCAAATTAATAAAATTATCTTACTCTAAGAAAAAAACATAAACATACTGCAACTTTTACATAAATACCATAAGAGTATTAATGGAATATTAAAAATGTTCCAAAGAGCTGCTAAGATATTCAAAAGGCTGCAGAATTTAAACTGAAACATGACTTCTAAAGGATTTTAGGGCTAGAAACAAAAAGGTATTTAGGGACATAACACCACAAAAAAAATCACTGGATTTTTAGAACCTGTGTGGACCTAATCCTTGGCACTAGACTACACAGAATCATTTTCACCTTTGAAAGCTAAGTCTGGAAAGGTAGTTGGATACCAAAATTCCTACTCATTTTCATGGTGCATGCAAGTCTCAGAAGCACTTGAGTGAACACTTTTGTTCTTTCTTCTTCTATCAAAGACTATAACAACGAGCAGATTTTAAATATACTCAGTTTTAAGATGATGCAACCAAACAAAACTCCAGCTGAGACGAAGTTTGTGTCTCAATCTGCCAGATATCCTTGTTGTTGAATTCCATAGCCAAACTAAATTGCACAGGATGTCAATTTATAGCATGTTATTTACAGAAAACATAACCCATACTCCCCTCACAGATTGAGATAGTTCCTCCTGTTGTTTTCTCAGTTACAGAACATAGTTCAGTAACAGTCTCAGCAAGCCCTAGACAAAGGCAGGTCTGCAATAAGCTGGCAGAACAAGGAAATGGTGGAAAACATGCCGTATGGTAGACAAGCAGAAACCAGGAGAGAAAATAACCACCAGCAACAAAGGAAAAGTATGGAACGATTCAGATCCTTCCCTTAATTGGGAGAACTGTGAAAACCATAGGACAAAAGTCAGTCAAAAAGATCACAGCTTAATTTAAAGCGTACAAGGGAGGTATGTACTTGCACACAGAGTAAAAGGGTTAACAGGAGAGTTCCTTACTTCCCAGACCAAGAGAAAAGGGGTTCAGCGGGGCCTAATGTCTAGCAGCTTTACGAAGGAAGAGCAGCAAACTCACAGGAGTTAGTCCAAGAATATCAATGGTGGGAAGCCCCGAGCTGCAGACAGTTGAATAAACCCGATATGTAAGTAGTAGAACAAGAGGGAGGGGGATCAAAGTCAGTAGTATTTAAAGGGAGTGGTACACAAAGTACGCATCGGAAGCAGACCAGTGAAAACAGAGAAAGCGGGATGTGATTTAAAATATTCAACCAAAACAGCAACCAAAAGCAGAAAGTTTTGTCAGTAGAGAAGATAGGAAAATTTGGTTATTGCAAACAGAGTACAGCTACAAGCATACACCTGGAACAGATCTGTCAACAGCAGAAGAAAGGAAGGTGAAGGATGTCTATATTACGAAAAACTATACATAGTCTATTCAACTACTATAGGTTTGTTTATCTAATGACTGTGTTAAGTAAGCACAGAGGTTTTCAGTGGTCTACACAAGTAAAAGTTATTCTAAAGGAGGTAGGAAGATCTTCCTTTTCAGACAGAGGAATAAATTCCCCATCTCAGACTTGTGTCATCTCTCCAAGCATCAAAAAAATGGCTTTCCAAAAATTGTACATGGCCTTCCTCTGTCTTCTCCCTACACTCAGTGGCTTAAGCTGAAACTGGGCCTCAATAACTCCTGCCAACAGGCAAGCTCTAAACTCCAAAAGGTGGTGTTTGTTCAGCATCCTCAGTGTGTCAGCTGACACTGTCATGAGAGCCTTTGAATCTCCTCTGACAACTGTTCTGCTCCTGTACTACTACTTCCCTTTCACAGTTTAATCAAAAAGAATCCTTTTATTTTCCTTTTAAAAAGAAGGAATATACCCACAAATTCATGAATACAACATTGAAAAGCACAGAAATATTGAATAACTGAAAGCTCATAACTAAGACTGATAGCATTCTGTATTACAAACTCAGTTTAACAGACAAAAGCATTATCCCACAGCATTCACTCACTTGATGCATTTGTTTCCGATTTGAGTTTCTTCCTTCCTTGATTCTGAGGCTTCTTTTTCTTCTGTTTTGCCTCTCTCTCTTTTTCATCATCACTGAAATCCAAGGCCTGGTTAGAAAAAAAAACACGAAAACAAACAACACACCACAACAAAACACGAGAACTAAGCCATATAAAGACTGCACAGAAAACTTGAGTTGTAGCAACAAATTATTATTTAGCTTAAAAGAACATTAAAGATGCACTTCCTTATTTTGCATTCTGATAGCCATATAGTGTTCAGCTGGCTTCTCAACACAGTAACTTAACGCTCCACAAATTTCTCATAAGACAATTGTGTAATTCTCAGTTATTTCCTCTAATTTTCCTAAAACCAGCAAAATTCAAGTACCAAACAAATTTTGCCTAGATGCACAGCATATAAAAGATTCAAACACTCACAAAGAATTTTTCCTGTGTATCTTGCACAGCTTACCACCAAAACTAGCAGTGAATATTCTAGGAACATGCAGGTAATTCAATTGAAAGTCTACCAAGGACTCTATTTCACTCTTCCCAAGAAGAAGCCCTAATAGACACAGAATTTACTTGGCTCTCAACAAAACTAAGAGGAAGAGACTAATACAGCAGTAACTGAGGGAATCCCTGAGGGAGCTGGTTAGTTATTGCCAAGAAAAAGCTTCTGATTGGAAAACTGTAGACTGGGTAAATACTCAGCAGAGATACACTACGTTAACAAAATCTCTAGTCTAAATTAGAATTTTCTGTAGTATATTCAGTAACACCGTTCCTGTTAAACTGGCAATAGCAATGTTATTCAAAAAGAATTTTCAGCTTCGGAGAACGTTGTCATTTACAACAGACTCAATGCCACTGCAACATTTTGTTCCTGTTACACAAGGTTTTGCTACTTTTAGAATCCTACCTTACATTCAGAATGAGGAAAATTTGTTAATGACAGCAAAGAAATCTGTCAGCATAATTAGCTCCCTGAAAAACAGTTCCTTCATATGACTTAAAGGGGTAGGGGTTTGTTCCCCTGCTCCCCTTCCCAATTATGAAAGGAATGTTTTCCTGCTTACTGATGTATCATTATAGTATGGAAAGAGCACACATCTCAAAAACACTGCACTAGAAGTGTTTAATGAAAGCCATATAAAAGTTAATTCTGAATACAACTATTTCCTCTTCTACATATCTGGATTATATTCTTACTCAGAAAAAGCCACGTGGAAATACAAGATGATATATACCACAAAGTAAAATCTATCATTTACTCCTGCTTCTTCTAAGGACTTCAATACGTCATCCTCCAGCAGAGCAGAAACAACAGGTTCCTTCTATTGCTAGCTAGCTAGCTTCCATGTGACCCTCCATAAAAGCTACCTCACAGGGAAGTTGCCGTTATCTCTTCCTGCTATCCTTGCAGTATACAGACCACACTTGTTCATCCTATGACCCCAAAGATAAGGCTGAGAGAGATTGTATTGCTCAGTCTACAGTTCAGCTGGCCTAATTATGAGCCTGTCAGAAAAGGAACACTTACCATATGCCTTAAAGCAGCAAGCATAAAAGGCCTAACATGGATTAATGTAACATTCATACAAAAATAAACTTTTGCAGCATCACAAAAAGAACTGACTCCAGCAACTGCACACAGTTTACCGTGGAAGCTGGCCCAAAAAGTTATAGAATCATCTGCCAGCTGAGGGCTCTACAAAAGTCTGGCTGTAAGAGACCATTTCAAGCATCAGAAGCATAAAATTTAATCTGCACCCTTGTCAACAGCTATTATCTTCACAGCAAAAGCTACTTTCTATCAGCTCATCAGCTGTCATGGTTTGGATACCTTAGTATAAACTAACTGCTAGAACTATCCAAAGATTATTCTAATTAAGGCTTACAAGATGTTAGATGTGGCATTTTCTTCGTAACAGAGCAAACAGACATATCAAAGTCACACCAGACAAGGAAAACAAAAGTGTCATGAAAAGCCACTGTTTGCCCACCTTTGCCATCACTGATTTTGTTCAAGCTTCCTTCCTATAGTGAAGTACAGTAAACCAAAAGTCCCCCCTGTACTTCCAAATTCTAACCTGAAGGTTAACAGCATCATAATTTAGAAAAATTTTAAAAAATATAAATTTTGGAAAAAGCAATTAATCTACAGGACAAGGGGGAACGGCTGCAAGTTGCGCCAGGGGAGGATCAGGTTGGAGATTAGGAGAAATTTCTTCTCAGAAAGGGTGGTCAGGCATTGGAACAGGTTGCCCAGGGAGGGGGTGGAGTCACCATCCCTGGGGGGGGTTAAAGA